>CAOJBJ011285121.1:0-12115 GCA_948291685.1 Euphorbia celastroides | reverse complement strand
TGGCCGTAATATGCGTGGTAGTAGCGAGCAGTATTGTAAAACACCTAAAAGAAGAAAAGTGAAATTAGCATTATCCTACAATCTTGTATATCAAAAGTTTCCACGATGATTTAGATCATAACTATTCATGTATTATGTTCCAATTAGAAATTCGCTTCACGGATATACATGAGCTGAGAAACATAAAATTATTTCCAAAATCAAGTCCCTCCTATACATCACGTGATTTTAAGATCCCCCAATATGAATAGAAAGAGGATCTAAGCAACATTTAAATTATGTGGTATTAAATATCTATCTCGATTCTCAACACTTCTAGAGGCCGTAGACTCCTATTATTAGAATATCAAAGAGAATACAAATCACTACACAGATAGAAAATGTGATATTTTGATTTGACCAAAAGAAAGAGTCAAGTCCAGAACTGATATACTTGACTATACTTAAATTACAATATAATTGATTTCAGCAGGATAACTTGTTAAAGCTGAAGCAGAGTTGCAAATACTGAAGACCCTAGGAATTATATTTGTACAAATATCAGAACCAGCGGTACAAAAAGTATGCAGTGAGCAACAAAATTAGTACAACTTTTCTCTTGCTCAAACTTCTAAAAGAATGGATTCAGATGTACATGACAGATGTAGGACCCACTGAAGGTACAAAGAAACAAGAACAATTAATGCGTCCACTAATATATTTTCAAAAAGTCGAAAGCTAAGTGATAGTTGTGAAATCTTCTAAAATGTGGATGGGTAAAAGAATTGAAGTTGGTTTGATGTATTTACTGAAGTTAACCTAGTCCTTGTTTCGTTAAGACCCGCATAAAAATAGGCTCCTAAATTAAGTTTAGCAACAGAAATGGTAGTGTTTATCAGATAACTCTCTCTACGATCTTCCAAGTTCAGCGGTACTGATAATTCATAACCAACTTTAACTACACCTATGCTCAGCTAAGTTTTAATCTCCTAAACTAAATATGAACACATCATGCTCCAAATTGACAAGGCATGGACGATGACTAAATGAAAAGAAGCAAAAGGAAAAGAATAGTTCAGGAAACTGCTAGCATTTCTCAACGAACAAATAAATCAAAACAATAATATCAAGAACGAGGTAAATGATGAACCTCCTCTGGGTGTGCGATTGCATAATCGTACTGCTCCCTAGTAGCTTCATCTTTGAGAATCTGTAAGCAAAAATCAAAGCATCGTCTGAAAAATAATTTCAAACACATAACCGATAAACAATCTACAATCGAAGACTTAACAAGATCAGTTGTGGAATCAAATACAAGTTTCACAACGTGATAGTAGTTTTCTACATATATACATCTACATAAATTCAATTATCTGAATTTAAGTCAAATACTAAATCATGCAAGTAAAAATGTCTATTACATTGCAATTAAATCTCAAAAGTAACCGAAAGAAATGATAAAAAACTGAATTACCTCATAAGCATTCGCGATTTTCACAAACAGCTTTTTCGACTCCGGATCCGGATTTTTGTCAGGATGACTAAATCAAACACAAGAAACGAAACTCAGCTAGAAATCAACAACATCAATCACGAGTAAACGAATTCAAATTCACACAACTTACTGTTTCAACGAGAGTTTATAGTACGCTTTCTTGATCTCAGATGCATTGGCGTTCTGCGAAACCCTACAATTGAAAGTAAACAACACAATTTCAGCACAGCAAGAAAGCTAAAAGGAGATAAAGGGTACGAAGCTCACCCGAGAAGATCGTAGCAATCATCTTCGTCGCAGTAAATGGCGGTCGCCGGAGAGACAACGAGAGACAGAAGGACGGTGAGAACAACCGCGCACCACCGCAAAGATGACGGTGGCGCCATTGTTTCTCTGCTGTTGATCGGATTGAGATTTAGGAGCTGAGGATCAATTTTACTTTTTTTATGTATCAAGCATTAGATTCAATTTACATAAATGCCATAAAGTCAACAAAATTCGTTGTAAATCTGGCCCATTGACTTGGGCCTAGTCTCATTTATATGAGGACCGATGGCCCATTATAACAAAGCCCAATAATTATGTTTTCCTTTTAGAAATTGGAATGTTGTTTTTACAGATTTTTCCATGTACGATGACGTTTTTTTTATTTTAAACATAGCAATCTAATCTTTTTTTTTTTTTTTTGATAGTATAGCAATCTAATCTTACTCTCTTTTAAAAGTTGAATAGCATCATATCTTGTTAATTAATTGATCTTATAAGTCATATGCAGGTAGTAATTCTCAATACATGAACGTGAAAATGATAAACCTTCCCAACATTTCTAGCTAGTATACAAAAATAAATAGTTAGTCTAACATGATGGAACAAATAAGTCATTGAATTTAATTTTTTAAGAAGGGTCAACATATGTGTGCAAATTGTTATTCTTTTGAGACATTTCTTCTTCGGTAAATTCAATGTTTCTTACAGAAAATTACTTATACTATTTCAAAGTCGTTATTACCTTACAATAAATAATACTTAGTGACAATTAGCTTAATTTCACTTGATCAGAATCCGCGTTTGTTAAACAGTTGGTTTCACTTATTACCTATCAAAGACTAATGTTTTGTTTAATTCATCTCATGACCAAAAAAACCCTACAAGACCATTTAGAAAACAACTATTGTTTTTTCAGCTGTCACCATCTTAAAATAGTTCATTTCACTAATTCAATAAAAGCAAAAGCAACGTCCACTTATTTTTTTCAAATTTATCTACAAATAATGAAACTAAATTCTGAAACAATGTATCTACATATAATTAATAATTTTAAAGCATAGGATACTATAATTGTGATGTTTTTAATATCTATACTATTAGAACAGGAATAACGCATAAAACCATCCTAAACTCGATCAGAATTGTCATTTATCACCCCGAACTTTCAAACATTTCACTTTACCCCGCTTAACTTGGAAAAAACGTTTCACTTTGCCCCCTCATTGTCTCGTGTCAACTTCTGGTTGATTTGACTTTTCAAATATTTTATTTTTCTTAACCAACCAAAGGTTGACACGTGGGATTGAAGGGGCAAAGTGAAACATTTTGCCAAGTTTAGGGGGCAAAATGAAACGTTTGAAAATTCGGGATGACAAATGACAACTCGGGGCAAGTTAATGATGGTTTTTATGGTTTCTCCAAATAAATATATGAACAATAAATCAGTAATCGTGGACTAAGACTTTTGGAAAGAATCTTGTGTGGTAATGATGCTTAGAAATGATTAACAAAGACTAATGATGTTTACTGTCTGAATTATTTTGGTATTTCTCATCCTATGATGTTATTGAAGTTATTAATTAATGGTGAGATTAACAAAGTTAAGTTAAGGTAACTTTGTTTAAAACAAAGTCACCTTAGAATCTTCCATTAATTAATATTCAGTGATAAAGATCTACAAACTTTCTGTTGATAATTTATTCGCTAATTACATTTAACTATTTAATTAATTGTCATAAATCAAAGAATGTAAGGCATAGATTGTGGATGGAGTTGCAATTTCTCTAATTGTCTAAACAGACATGGGCCATAGTGTACCCTTGAAATAAGAGAATTAGTAATGAAATTTCCATTTCTCAATTAAGTTTTCTATATTTAATATTTGTGAGGGTAAATTTCGAAAACCAGTGTTGTAATTTTAAAAATTAGCAAAAATAAGGGAATAAAAATTGGTTTACATTTTGATGATATTCCACCAAAATGGATAAAATTGTTTAGTGTAACCCAAATTTTTCTAGATCAATTGATAAAAGTATAATACATCATACTAGAAAAAAAATGTCTAGGATGTAAAGCACTTTTTAATTAAAACATGATGTTAATGCGCAGCAAACAATTAATTGTAATTGCAACCGGCAGCAATTCACGATTGCGGTAAAAATGCTCGCACTGAACATGTATAAGAAATAAGAAAAAAAAAATAGAGAGAGAGGAAAATGTGAACCAAATAGCAAAATCTTAAATGGATTTAAGAAATAAATTTGTAAGCGGTTAGAAAAGTGAATATCATATTCATAATAGTTTTTTGGCAATGTGGTATGTGGTATATTTTGAAGTTAATTATCTCCCCAGTTAAATTATGTTTTATGGACCAAATATAAATATATATTGGAAAATAAAAAATAACCAATTTACTCAATAAAATTTATTGTGATAATAGTGTCACATTTATTAATTTGAAAGAAAATGAATATATATCAAACAACAGAGTTAGTGTAAAAAATTAATTTTTAAAACCATTTGATTAGCAACCACATCAAATTTTATATAACATCTATTTTCACTATATGAAGCAAAAAGTTAAAGACCAAATAATCTGAATTCTTCTTAACTTTTTCATTTTTTTATCCAGTCCTCCTGAATTTTTAAAAAAAAATTTTATCCTCCTAAACTTTCTAAAAGTTTCTCTCACCTCCTTTAAAAACTTTCAAAAGTTTCTCTCACCCCCTTAAGTGTCACATGTCGACTTCTGACTGGTTTGATTTTTCAAACATAGCATCCAACTAAAAGTTAACACGTGGCACGCAGGGGCTGAGAGAAACTTTTGAAAGTTTTTAAAGGGAGCGAAAAAAACTTTTAAAAAGTTCAAGAGGACGAGTTAAATTTTTGAAAGTTCAAAAAAACCGGACAAAAGAATAGATAAATTCAGAAAGATTTCGGTGCATTAAGCCAACATTTAATAGAAAATATCGCATCCATCAATCATTTCTGAATTGATCTTCAATTTGATATATTTAGAGGTCAATATGTTTCCTTATCTATAGTTTTATGGTGAATTTGTATAACACGTTCATTTCCAACCACATACTAGATATTTTTGTAGGAATTGCCGACTAACAACACTGTTAACGTTAATTACTTAATAGTAATCGAAAAATTGATTTTTTGTCTTCCATATGTTGTGCTCTAAATTCAAAATTTATTCCTGTTCTAAAAATCATGTCACATTTATCATTGATTTCAACCACATACCACAAAAGCATTTGGAAAAATCATGTGCATTGAATCAATAGACATTTCAAATATTAATAGACGGGCTCAATTAATGAAAACGGTGGGCATCAAAATGGTCTTGTCTGAGTAAGTTTGTTTTGAGACTCAAATTCTAAAAAAAAAAATAAGGCTAATTATGATTATAGCAAATTGTGCAATGCAAATAAGTTAAAGCAACTGGATATTAAACGTAGTTGGTAATTATAAGCTTTACGGATTAAGTCCCTGTTCTCTTCGACTTCTAAAATCTGAACTAAACTGAACTTAACTGAACTGAACTTAATTGAACTGAACTTAACTTAACTGAACTGAATTTAATTTCTTTACATTACTTTTTTCCAACTAAAATTAATGGATCCGACCTGAACTGAACTTAACCAAATTGAAGGTGAAGAGAACATGAACTAATTGGGTTCGATAGGGGCTCCAACTGATGGAGTGATGGAATTCTCAATCTATAGATATAGTTAATTTAAAATTGATTTGTAATTTTGACTTTAAACAATACATTCTGATTATTCACACCAATTGATTATGAACTATCTTATCTTTTTTCAAAAAACTGAAATGAATGCTAACAAGAAAAGTTTCAAAATAAAATTTACTTTTAATGAAAGCAGTTTGAAAATGTAATCTCACATACTCCCTTAATAAAAAGTACTTATACAATAACTATTTTACATATGAATATTTTAAATGCTACTTTTCACCCACATTTTAAAGATATTTTATTTTGGACAGTTTCAAGATAAAAAGCCAAATAAATATTAGATTCATCTTGGAAAGTTTTTAGTATAGTTGTTGAGATTGAAAATGTAATTGTGAAGGTCACAAATTCGTATTTACATCTAATTGAGACTAATTGTTTTATTAATATTATGCGTGAATGAGACAAATTAAAGAAAATATTAAGTTTATAATTTTCAAAGAAAATCATTTTTTTATATCTTCTTCTATGCCCTCCATTATAATTTAAATTTACTTTCTATTAATTAAAATTTCAGTGTTGGACCGAAGGAACAATATTGGCCGAGAAAATATAGTAAAGAAGGATAATCATTATTTTTATACCCATTCTACCTTGGACCGAACTTGAGTGGATGTGGATCTCACATTGTAGTATTTTTTTTGTTCACAATGGGTCTAAATAATATTTTAGTATAACGTTCTAGTTTTGTTTGCAAAACCGTAGCAATTTAAATAAACTTTTCTTCGAAATAAGATTTTTTATCATAGGAAATATTTGATATTGAATTTACATATAATAGTCATTGATAACACATATCTAAATCAGCAAATTCTAAGGATGAATTAATGAAGACGTAAATTAATTTGTTTCATACATTTTCTGTATCTTTGTTGATACTTCGATTTAAAATGTAGTTATAAGTAGATAAAACTTTTCATTTACTTCAGAATTGTATTTAGAGAAGTTCGAATGTGAGTCCTCTTTTATAGGCTCATAATGCGATGTTAAAAGTAATAATTATTGAATGGGTGTAGCTCAGTTGGTACACTTTCCAATGCGTAAGTGGGATGTATTATGTTTAAAATTCAGTCTTTTCAAAGTTTTATTAAATATTAGAAAAGAGAGAGTAATAATTATGGAGTGAATTCAAGAAAGCAAATATATTCCTCAACATTCGAATACAATTATTCAATCAACTCTATAAATGAGAAAATTTCTCCTATCAGTCTATCACTGCCAAGTTAATTATTCTTCTTTTATCCGGTTAAATCGTCTGGGTTTTAATTAAAACCTTTTAAATGTTTTACTAGTGCTAAACATCTATATATGAATCCATAACATTTTTAGAAAAATAAACTTAATTGATTATATTAATTTTGTACTTGCAAAATAACTCCATTAATCAAATAAATCAAAGTCAATAACAATCTTTACATCATGTAAAACCAGTTGTTCACTTGTTCTATGCCTTTTATGTAACAAATGCGCAATTTAATTTACAAACCTATTAACATACTACAACTTTAATTACGAGAATATAAATCCATTAAGGAAAGGTAACAACTAACAAGTAGAGGTAGTTAAAGTTATATAAAGCATATACAACATTTGAGTTTGTTATTATTTTATTGAGTCAATACCAAAAATAACCAAACTCTATCTAGTTAGGTGGAATTACTATATGAATTATTTCACATCATAAAGCGATAAAACTCTTATCATAATATTCTATGTTTATCAATATTAATAATTCGTGCTCTCTACATTTTCTTAAATTAGCACCTCTTTGTGTTAAAGCTTCAAATTCTTTTACTTAAACGTGTAATATGTATAAATTCTTGTAACACATTATTTACATATTGATATCCATAAGAGAGATACAGCTCGGAACACCCGAGCGGAGATAACATATAGCGATCTCGGAGACAAGCACCGCGCTGAACGTACCCGAGCTCGCCCTTGAAAGACTTCTCACCTCACTGGGGAGCACCAGCCCGATAACGATAAGGAGGTGAGCCACGATGCGAGTACAAGCCGTGTCACCTGACAAAACTGCCATAGCAGTAGCGGGGTTCCAGTACGACACGCGTGACGTGGCCGACAAACACAAGGGAACTGTCAGACCGTGCCAAAATCCCATCATTGCCAGGCACCATCTCACCACTGGTCCCCACGAGCCTCTTTCAACTCCCTATAAAAGGGCAACTCTACGGGATCACATGGTTAACTTTTCCCTCTACACTTTCACCATATTCTCTACACCTTATCCCGAATCTCACCTAACCATCGGAGAGGCCTCGCCGGTAAAACGGCCGGTCCTTTGACAGTGTCTTTCTCTTGCAGCAACCCATCGAAACTTGGATATTGGGTTCATGATATCAAATTGGTGCGGTGAGTGCAGATCCTATCATTCATTCTTCCACTTGAGCAAAAACCTGCAACTATGGTGGATAAAGTCATAGAAAAGATGAAAGGCTTTGTCCCGCCATAACCAGTGGAAAAAACTCCGGCAAATCCTGATGGAGAAAGTACACCTGCGGCTCCCACAAACGTTGTCGAGACAAGTGCATCTCGACCACCAGCGTACAACACAAATGGAAAACCGATTCCATTTGTTAGCCTGATATCGGAGTTCAATGCACAAATAGACGAAATCCAAGAGAAAGCGGTTGATCCTGCGACCAGATACCTGGCAAGCATCACCAAGCAGCTATTGCACATGATTCCTCAAGTGCAAGATTCAGTGAATGCTATATCCAGGTGTCTAGAGCGCCATAAGAGCTATAGAAAGGAACAACCGAAATACGAATAGTCATCTGATTCCTCGGCGGAATCGCCCGGACCAAGGCATAGGTGTCATAAAAATTGTCCAAACACTCTGAAGGAGGAGTCAAGTAGGCAAATGAAACAAGCTATCGCTAAGAAAGTCAAAGTAATTATGGACAAGGCGAAAATTGATCCCCTTATCCCAGAAATTAAGAGCACGAAATCTCCTTTCTTCTCGAAAATATTGAGGGAAAAATTCCCACGAGGATTCAAGTACCCCCACTTGAGAGACTACAACGGAATTGGCGACCCAACCATCCACGTCAGAAGTTTCAGAGCTGTCATGGAAACCACCGAGCCTTGGATGCTATGATGTACCGGCTATTCCCAACAACCCTCATGGGGGCAGCGACCTTTTGGTACAATAACCTGGAGGCTGGCTCTATAAACAGTTTTAGCCAGATGGCACAGAACTTTGTGATGCATTTTGTTATGTACATCCCGTTGTACAAAACCATGCA
Source organism: Euphorbia celastroides (assembly GCA_948291685.1). Lineage (NCBI taxonomy): Eukaryota > Viridiplantae > Streptophyta > Magnoliopsida > Malpighiales > Euphorbiaceae > Euphorbia > Euphorbia celastroides. The sequence continues at coordinate 3,345 of CAOJBJ011285121.1, read as the reverse complement.
AGATCTCCAGATCCTCATTAGGAAACCTCTCGAAAGCCTGGAAGAATATGTTGAAAGATTCCAGCAAACAGCCGTCTAGATCAAACATTGTAATGTTGACGTGGCTACCGATTCTTTAGCCAACAATTGCGGTAACGAAGACCTCACAAAAGTTTTGCTCACACAGCGGCCAAAGACCCTTACCATGGTCATGGCCAAGGCCAGGGAATGGGTAAAGTGGGAAAACCATAAAAGCAACAAGCGAGCTGCCCAACCTCCACTTAGAATAGCCAAAAATTCGCAATGAGGTAGACCCTTCAGGTTCAGGCCCGAGCCGATACATAGAGAGTCAGCATTTGAGGCTCATCCTCTTAAAGCCTCGAAGAAAGAACTCTTGTATTGGATAGAGAACACGAAGCAGAACATCCAATACCCGAGAAAGATGGTACACCCGGGCCGACTCGGCACCTACTACGAGTTCCACAAGTAGGAAGGGCATGATACAGAGGAATGTAGGCATTTGGTGGATGAGTTATCTAGGCGGGCCTTTGAGGGAAAGCTAAACAATTTCAATCCCGAGCTGGCCAAGGGCAAGGAAAAAGAAAAAGTCGGTGAAAATCAAAGAAAGGAGAAGAACCACATCACTCACCGAGGGGTCATTCATGTCATTACAGTAGCGGGAAAAAGGAAATTGGAAGGAATGAAAGGTAGCAACAGCCGAAGTGATCTTGACACTTATTACAGCTTTGCGCACATTCAAAAACCCCTGCCCCATGACGACGCCCTAGTCATCCAGATGATGGTGGAGAACTTTATGGTAAAAAGGGTGATGGTGGACACGGGAAGCCCAATGAATTTAATCACGAGAACCACTTTTGACGCCCTGGGAGGTAACCCGAACAAATTTGAGATTAATCAAGCATCAGTGCTCGGAGTAAGTGGCCATGCAATTCCGGTCCTTGGAGCAATCTTTATGAAAATCAGCATTGGTGATGAGGCACCGTTCTGGAATAAAGAAGTTGAATTTCTGGTCATCGACATCCCGCTTGCATACAACATTATTATGGGTCGAGGCACCATATCAGGTTCCGAAGCGGTAATATCCATAAGGCACCTGGCCTTGCTCATCCATACGGACAAAGGCATGGTGACGGCGAGGGGTCATAGGAAGCTAGCCAAAGAAACTTACATGGCCTCATTGAGAACCATGCCTACAAATACGGGTGAGGAGGCAAAGTCATCCGAACCAGTTGGGAAATTGCATACGATGATGTTGGTGCAGGACAAGCCACTACGAGTAAACTCCACCTTCGGACCAGAAATTCAGAACCAGATTGTGCGGGTATTGGAAAAGTATGTAGACGAGTTAGCCTGAGAGGAAAGTGATATAAATGTGATTAGGCGGAGTTATCAAACACGAGCTGAATATTGACCCCGAAGTAACCGCGGTGAAGCAGAAAAGAAGGAATTTTGGTATGGAGAAGCAGAAAGTCATCTTGGAAGAGGTACGAAGGCTGATGAAAGTGGGGCACATTCGAGAAGTGAGATATCTAAAGTGGATGGCCAATGTAGTGTTGGTGGCCAAACCCAATGGAACTTATAGGATGTGTGTAGACTTCACGGACTTGAACAAAGCTTGCCCGAAAGACTCCTATCCCCTTCGCAACATAGATATGTTGGTTGATGCCACTGTCGGGCATGCGATCATGTCAATGTTAGACGTAAAAGCGGGGTACAATAAGATCCCAATGGTAGAGAAGGACATCGAGAAGACCTCATTCATCACCCACGAGGGGATATATTGTTATAAAGTAATGCCTTTTGGCTTGAAAAATATGGGCGCTACCTATCAAAGGCTCGTGAACAAGATGTTTGAGGGGCTGGTGGGAGATATTATGGAGTTATATGTCGATGACATGGTGGTCAAGAGTAAATCTAAAGAAACCCACGCTGCCGACCTGGAGAAAGTCCTTGAAATTTGTAAAGATTTCAACCTAAAGGTAAACCCGAAGAAATGTGCATTTAGAGTGTAAGCAGGAAAATTCTTGGGCTATATGGTATCCGAAAGGGGGATTGAAGTGAACCCCGAAAAGATCAGAGAAATTACCGAGCTGGCAGTGCCCAAAAATGTAAACGATGTCCATGTTTTGAATGGGAAGGTGAACGCTCTGGGGAGGTTCATCTCCTGTTCGGCAAGAAGGTGTCTCCCGTTCTATAAAACACTGAAAAATGTAAAGAACTGCACCTGGACTAAAGAGTGTAGAAAAGCATTCGAGGAATTAAAGGTCTTCCTTTCCTCGCCCCCTATGCTTAGCAAACCACAAGATGGTGAACCGCTATACTTATACATCAGTATTAGTGATGAAGCCATAGGTGTGGTGTTAGCTCGGGAGGAAGAGAAAGAGCAGCTTCCGGTATACTATTGCAACAAAGTGTTAAAGGATGCTGAACTAAGATATCCTAGGCTTGAGAAGGCCGCGTATGCCATTATAATTGCCTCTTAGCGGCTACGACACTATTTCTAGAGTCACACGATAATCATAAAGACCAACTTACCCCTCAAAAAGACATTGCAGAAACCTGAGATTACAGGAAGAATTGCTAAATGGGCAATCAAGCTGTCCGAACTCGACGTTCGTTTTGAACCAAGAAAAGCCTTCAAGGCATAGGCACTAGCAGACTTCGTGATAAGAGAAAGCAAACTCTCACGAGGGCATGTGGAAAATTCACATAGATGGGAGTTCTTATCAAGAGCACTGAGGTGTGGGGATCTACATGGTTGGCCCGAGAAACACCTGTTTTAGACAGGCTTTCAAGCTGTTGTGGAAGGCCACAAATAACGCCGCTAAATATGAAGCATTATTGTGGGCCCTTTGGGCCATTAAGGCAATTTCCTCGAACCATGGATGCATCAAGAGCGACTTCAAGTTAGTGGTAAATCAACTCGGAGGTGGGTACGCTACTCGAGATGAAAACATGTTACAGTATATGGCCAAGGCCAAAGAGCTCTCCGAGTAAATCAAAGCTGGAGGTACTGCTCTGGAACTAATGCATATTCCCCGAACCCAAAACGTGGAAGCGGACAGACTTGCTAAGGTGGCATCCGATCCCTGCGGAGAAAACGCAATTCCATGCACAGTGGCAACTCAAGAATTGCCAAGCATTCACCAAGGAGTGGGGGTCATGGTGATCGATCAAGAAGATGAATGGTACTCCCCGATAAAGTAGTACTTATCGACTAACGAGCTGCCCGATGATTCCTGTGAAGCTCAAAAAATTGTAAGAAAGTCATACCAATACGCCCTTATCGGAGACACTTTGTACCAGAGATCATTAACTCACCGTGGAAGAAGTGCATTGGCAGAG
>CAOJBJ011285055.1:0-12146 GCA_948291685.1 Euphorbia celastroides | reverse complement strand
GTTCTTTAAATTTCATCGGACCCTTTTGCCAATTAGAACAACCAGTTTTCACAAATGCATCATCTCCACCATAACCTACATTCTTTCTTCTAAAAAGGTAACAATAAAAACAAAAGGCTGCATCTTTAGAAATATTATACTCCAACCACGGGCATCCCTCGAACCAAGCATCTCTAAAACTCCTATTATCAGCTCCAAATCTTCGTTTAGGATACGAATGACCAATAGGTTGACAAGGACCCCTAGAAATATATTCCCTAATAATTCGATCTTTGATGTTCACATCAAAACTCTCAATTGGATTTCGCAAATCGGGATCCGACACAACATCATCCGGATTAAATTCTAATTCTCTATTACAATGTTCCCTACTACGTTGTTCAACATTTTAGAATTAGGACTCGGTCCCTCAACAGTAGCAACAGAACCACTAGAGCTTTTTGGTTTTTTAGAAAAAAAACGATGCATTTCCTAGTTCCTACAATCAATTCAATTTGAATTCAATTCAATTCAATAAGTTCAATAACACACCAAAACTTAACAATTAATTCAAAACTCAACACACCAAAAATATTAACATAAAATTCAATGGAAAATACTAAAAATACTAACAGTAAGATACCAAAAATTTATAGATTAATAAGAAAATACTAACCTAATTACTTATGCAGTCGACGGTCCGGCGGTAGTTAGACGGTGTCAGCGGCGGTTTTCAGCGTCTAGAGGGCAGTGGCGATGGCTGATGCAGAGAGGCAGGGGCTGAAAAATGTATCGTGCTATAAAGGGGAGGGGAAGTTAGGGTTAATTAACCCTGAGCGTCAAAACGATGTCGTTTCGGTCAACGATGTCATTTTGACGTCTTTCTTTTTGAAAGTGGCTGATTCGGCCGGAAGCGGAAAACTCTATAGGGGGAGCAACCGGAAGGTAGGTGGAGCAGAAAACTCTATAAGGGGGAGCGAAAACTTTTCGGACCTATATTTAGGGGGGTTTTTTTCGGCAAGGGGGAGCGACTGCTTCCGCTGCTCCCCCCTGAATCCGTCCCTGGCCCCGCGGGCATAAGAGAAGCCTCTGCAATCTGCATCCATCAGATTCATCAGTCCGAGTGGAGGCGAACTCAGGTACTGGACTCCTAAATCAGTATGCAGTGCGCTTCAAGCTAGAATATCAGCACAGAGATTCCCTTCTCTTAAGCAGTGGACGATCTGGCAGCCTGAGAATTTGTTCAATAGGCCAAAAATACTTCGTAAATGATTCCATGCTGGATGACTGGAATTTACCCTGAAAGGACTGTTGAGCATATTAACCAACTCCAGTGAGTCGAATTCGACTATAACAAAGGAAAGACCCATTGCGAGTGCCATCTCGACTCCTGTATACACAACACAAATTTCAGCTAGCATTGGGTTTCCTTTGCCGATGTTATAAGTGAATCCCATTTCCACCATGATCTCGTATCAGCCCTCCTGCACCAATATTCTGAGATCCCACAGAACAAGCCCCATCGACGTTCAATTTGAACGAGGTCACCGGTGGTTTTAGCCACCTAACCATGTTGGCCATCATTATCACATCCTGCCTCAACCGGGGAAAATTTCTGACGATTTACACCTCTCCACAAAGGCTCTAATCACTCCACCCCTGTTCACAGGTATATTCTCTCCATTTCCAAAAATTCTCTCATTTCTCCATTTCCATAGCCACCAACACATAATACAGAAAACCGCGTTCCAGTGGATGTTCCAACATACAGCTTCTGTGTGCTTTATATTCCAATCCATCATTTTAACCTTTGTGCTCTTTCAGATGATCCAAATAATGACCCAAATATCTCTGGAGATCCATACAAGACCTTGTTTGTTGCCAGGCATGTAAGTTTTCTGTGTCATTCTTAAATAATTTTCAGGTGTATAATAATGCACTGGACTGATAAATGATTACTTTATATTGTGTTCCTGCAGAGTTACGAGACAACAGAGAGTAGAATTAAAAGGGACTTTGAGTCATATGGACCAATCAAAAGGGTAAGTATTATTTAGTATACCACGCGGATTCGGTAATAGGTTATGCAGAAGTGTTTTTTTTAAATGTCCCTCAAAAACTTTTCTTTTCTTTTTTTAGTATTTTGTTGAATCTGAAGTTCCATAATTTCGGAGTTCATTAGCTTTTTTCCCGTGTTTTACATGAAAATCTAATATTTAAAGTACCAGATTTCATCCCTTACTCTTTTGTGCCTGCAATCATCCACACATTATTGTGTATTTTGTCTCTAACAACTTAGTTGCTTTTTTAAAGTTTAAACCTCTTTGAAGGATTTAGCCAAACTTCTGCATCTAGAGTCTTACAGTTGCTGAAGTTCTGCATTGGTGGTAATTCTAACTAGTCATGCATGTTACAAACTATAGTCGAAGTTTTTGTGAAGCAAGAATATTGAGCATCTGCCCTGTGCGTAGTATCATGGGAGTATTATGCAAAATAATAGCACAGGTATCACTTTCTTTTAGCTGGTACAAGTATAGGTTTGTTCCAATCATCCGTTCATATCTCTGCTTTAAATCAGTTCAGAAATCATGAGTGATGGGTTGTTCCCATTATAGGTAATGTTAAGTGTTAAGAACCTTTTCGCTAATAGATTCTTGGTAAGGGGGCTGGTATTTTTTTAATGTTTCAATAAATGAAACTTCATGTCCTCTTTTTTGTCCATCCAATTCCAAAGATGTGATTCATCCTGCCAGCAAATAGACATAAATTGAGAAGAGCAGTGTATTCATGTGCCTTTTGGTTGTATATTTGTCAAGCAAGGAGACTGCCATTTGTTCTTTCCCTGAACTGGGCGCTTCGGGAGTATCAGTTTCTCTCTCTCTTTATTTGAGTTTGTTTTGATGTATTTTCCTGCTACTAAAATTTTGTTTTTGGGTTCTAAGGCTATCAAAAAAAATATCAGCGGTTGAGAAGATGTCCTGGTATTTCCTTTTAATTCATAACTATTTTTTCTTATTTAAAACTTAAATCCCTGGTAAGGGGAAGTATGTTCAAGAAACGGTAAATAGGCCATGAACTGTCAGTTTTTTCTGCAACTCTAGCACTGGTGGTGGTGCATCATGCGATTTGAAGCACTGTGATTAAAGGTGAGCACGGCTTATGAGGCATTTTGCCTTGCCGTGCCATTTAGGTTTCTCTATTTCTTACCTTTTCTAGCGTAGCCATATATTTCTGAGCAAACAAAACCCTTATTTTGGACACGCTTGAAAAGTAAACATTGTCAGCAACGTATGCCCTTTATCTATTCATCTCTATGAGTTCTGCAGGTCCGACTGGTCACCGATAAGGAGACAAACAAACCTAGAGGCTATGCTTTCATTGAATACATGCATACCCGAGACATGAAATGTTGGTTTCATCTTTTGGCTCTGATGTTTTTTATTATTTTAGCGGTTAGGCATAGAACTTTGCCCTTGTTAACCCTACTCATGTATCTCCAGCTGCATACAAGCAAGCTGATGGAAGGAAGATTGATGGAAGAAGAGTACTAGTTGACATAGAGCGAGGAAGAACTGTTCCAAATTGGCGACCTCGAAGACTTGGTGGTGGACTTGGGACCACCCGAGTGGGGGGTGAAGAAGTTAACCAGAGGCATTCTGGGAGGTAATAGTTTAGTTTTCTATGCCTTATACGTAGGTGCTGAACTTCTAGAAACATAACTTTCATGACTGGCTGCTGAAGCAATATATATACAGTAACACACTAGTACACAACAGTGTGAGAGTATATGCCCTTAGTCAAGTACAGTGCTATTTGATTGATGTTGACATCGAGAGAGAGTAACGGATCCTTCATTTTAACCCCTAGCCATTGGGTAGGTGTGGTAGTATGATTTGTATGAATTTAAGTTTTGGGGTATCACCTTGTGAAGTGACAGCTTCTGTTTGGAACTTTGGTTGTGAATTTTGATAAATTATTATGCTTGTCCTTTTTCAGGGAGGTACAAGCATCTGGTGGATCGTCTCGATCTGAGGAGCCAAGGGTACGGGAAGATCGTCATGGTGAACGGTGAGATCCCCTTCTCCCCCTCTTTCTTACTGCTCATAACATCTGCATTTACAGCTTGCTTAATGCTTATGTTGTCCTTAGAAACATAGCTTTTGGGCAAAATATATGTCTGATGATGTATACTATGTCAGGGACCGGGAAAAATCACGTGAAAGGAGAAGAGAAAGAGATAGAGAGAGGGAGAAATCTCGGGAGCGCTCCCATGAGAGGCCAAGGGAGCTTGAGCACCGAGAAGACAGGCACCACAGAGACCGTGAAAGGGACAGGGAGAGAGAAAGGGGCCGTGATTGTCGAGACCGAGATCATGGCAGGGACCATGATCGTGACCGTCGAGAAAGGGATTATGATGCTGGCGAAGTTGATCGTGGTCGTTCATATGATAGAGAGCCTGAAAGGGACCGGCGTGCTGACAAGGATTATGATCATGGCGAGGCAGATGATGGCCATGGCTGATATGAACAGCCCGAGCATAGGAGGGGCATAGGAGGCAAGAAGCGGATTATGATCACTATGATCATCATAGAAGTAGGGGACAATACGATCATGTGGATTTGGGCCATGACCGTTATGATCAAGATCGCTATGATCAGATGGATGAGGATGATTACCATTATAGTCGCAAAGCGTCTGAATAACGTGACAGAGAGCAGGAGTATCGACGCTCTGACCGGTCTGTCTCGAGCAAGCTTTTGTTTGGTAATGTCAGGTAAGTAAGAACTCCAAGGTTTGTGAGGTTTTCTGATACTAATGTTACACAGTTATGACTTATGACATATGTTGTTATCTTTAAAGATCGTGGAATCTATGGGGACTTTTTTTTGGTTGTGATAGATATTATTAAGCATAATGAAGTTAACTTATATGTGGTAATGAAGTCAAATATTATTATACTTTGATGGTTGAATGCATCATTAGGTTCCCCAGTTTTTTTTCAAAAATCTTTTAGGTCTCAACCTTTTCAAAGGACTCCACAGGTCCCTCAACTCGTGAAAAGTGTACCTCTCAAATCCCTTGGATGAACAAAACCACTCTCACCCAAGAGAGTGGTCTACACGCGCACGCCACATATCGGGTTGGAAAAATCAAACCAAGCCCGACCCAACACGTGGCAATTACTATTAAAATAATAAAAAATAAAAAATTTTAACCCATTAACCCGAATTTTATCCCATTAACCCAAAATCCAAAAAATCCCCTCTTTCGTTCATCTTCCCCAATGAATTCCAATCAAACCCAAAAATTTCAAGATTCTGCCATTGACGACCAAATTCAAGAGCAGCTCCCCATTGTTCCATTTTGCCATGGCATCTCTTTCCCTCTATGCAATTCGCCCCTCCCCTTTCTTAACAAAGAACTCCGCTTTGCTCTCTCGAACTCCAGTCAAGGGCAAAATCCCCACTCAGGCGTTTTCCTCTCTCATTTGTCCCTCTCTTCTCCCACTCAATCCCTCCAAAATCTCTTTCAAATAGACAATTTCCGCCAATCACCAAAATCCCAAAAAAATCTGCAAGAAACCCGAATCCCACCCCGACGACGCCTGCAAGCTCTTCCATTTTTACCGGCAAAGGTACTGCTATACGTTTTCTGGCATTTCTGTTTTTGAAAATTTGAAATAATATGTTTAATTGAGTTGATGATTTGTCAAATTTATGTCGAGATTTAGCTATTAGTCCCCGGAGGGGGAGGATTTGAACGCTTCGATTTGGGATGGAATTTATTAATGACAGTGTATAGGTGAGGGGGTGAGTTTTGGGGTTCAAAATCAAATCGGAAATGTTGGGGTTGAGTTTGGGATTCAAAATTGCCAGAAATCTGAAATGTTGGGGCTGAGTTTGGGGGTTCAAAATCATCGAAAATCAATCGTCGGAAAGTCGTCGGAAAGTCATTAAAAGTTAGCCACTCTCCCCTGTTTTCAACGCGTGCCATGTCGGACGCCACATCAACGTCGGAGATCCGAGAGGTACACTTTTCACGAGTTGATGAACTTGCGGGGTCCTTTGAAAAGGTTGGGAACCTAAAAGGTTTTTGAGGAAAAACTGGGAGACCGAATGATACATTCAACCTACTTTAATAATAAATCAAAATAATGTTATTGTTATATCATTTAGCATAACAATTGATTGAAGGCTTGAAGCTTTAGAAGAGCTACTATTTATGTACCAAGCAGAAAAATGTTAAATTCTTGTAAAAATCAATTATAATGATTTAAAAAAGGAAAATATTATCAAAGAAAAAAATTTAGTAAATTTTATACTGTAACAATAATATATATGTGTATGTTAAGAACTGTTGAGGACATAAGCTACGAATTTTGATTAATATAATATTGGATGATTATAACATAAATATATGAAACAAGTTATAATGACATGGATAACCAAACACAATTTGATTCTGAGTTCTTAGTCCAAACAAGATTAAACCCACTTATAGTTTAGTCCGAATCGAACCAAAAGAAACGGTTCGGTTTGGGTAGATATGGATGAGTTTTGATTGGATAGGGTTAATATAAATTTTTGGAAGTTACGGGATATAAAAACCCTGAAAAGGGGCAAACCTTGTAAAACGAGTTACTCTCTTCTTCTCCGTCAACAATAAGGTATGATCGTTGCTCTTCTTTCACTGTAATCAAGGGCCTTTCTTCCGTTAACTATTGAATTTCTCGTCTATTTTGTTTGCTTAATTAAACAGCAATCTGTCTTCTCCATTGTTTAACGTTTTGATTTTTGTTAATGTGCGTTGAGAATAAGATTTTCTTACTAAATTCTTGATCCTTCTGATTTTGGTTTCCTTCTGTTACGTAATTTAACCAGTTTCCATGTTTCATAGCTTAATACCAAATTAACGTATGATCACGTTTTGCAATTGATTCTTTATTACTGAAATTATTCGATTTCTGTGTATTGATATTTGGGTTCTTGTATCTGGAATAGTTCCTTTAGATGTTTTGTGATCAGCTCTTATTTCTTAACCTTGATTACTGATGTTTCTTCGTGTTTTGCTTTGGTTTTGTTCTAAGGGATTAGAGACACTTTTTTTTTGGGTTCATTACTGAATAGTTGTGCCATCTCTGTGTGGGTTATTAGAGTCCAAATTTGTTGATGTACTCTGAGGTAGGATCCATTAGTATTGGTTGGTTAAGAAAGAACAGTTATATTATTCGTCCACTGTAGAACTTCTCCGATTTTGAATCAATAATGCAATTGGTGATTCTGATAGATTGTGTGCTGCAGTTGATATCTCATCTGGGAAAAAAAATGGATCGAGGAAAAAAACCGAGCTTGGCTGTTACAATCCGGAACCACCAGATATACATGGACCTCAAAGACATCATCAGGGAGCAAGCTCTTAAGTACCTTCCAGCTAAATCCCTTCGCCGCTGCACCGGTGTTTGCAGGAAGTGGAAGCTTTACATTGCATCTCCTTTTTTCGCTCATAACCAGTCAAATTCGTTCCACGGGTTGTCAGGATTTTTCTGCCAGTCCAATTCATCCGACCCCTCATTTGTTTCCATCGATCCACGGGCCTATGGGATTCCCGACCCTTCTTTAAGCTTCCTACCTGAGAAAGTGGACATTAAGTCTTCTTCCAATGGGCTTGTCTGCTGCCAGGGTCGGACCGGAAACCGACCCTACTATGTCTGCAACCCGGTCACTCAGCAATGGAAGAAACTCCCCAAATCCGAAGCTGACCACGGTTCCAACCCTGCCCTTGTGCTTGTCTTTAAGCCCTCATTGCTCAACTTCGTGGCAGAGTTCAAGCTCGTTTGTGCATTTGCATCTGATCTCGACGGCTATGAATTCGACATCTATTCATCTTCTGACAACTCTTGGAAACCATCCCGAGAGATTTTATTTGGAAACCGGTGCATCATCCCAAGCTCGGGTGTTCACAGTGATGGTGTTATCTATTGGCAGTCGAGGACTCGAGGAATCATCGCCTTTGATATGGCGAAAGAGAGGACGGCCATTTTGTATGCATATTCAGGGGATTATTTTGGCAAGTTCAATGGGAAAGTTTGTGCTGCTAGAATAAATGAACGGTCGTTGCACATAAAAGAGCTGATGAATTCCCACTCGAACACAATGGAAATGTTCAGCAAAGTGCGAGCATGGAACAAGAAACAGATAAACTTGAGCAATGCGTTGTTTGAAGGGCAAAGTGATGTTGGAAAGCTGGTGTTGTTGGGGGACAATGTGGCGGTGATTCGGTTTGGGAGGACACTTGTTTCCTATGACTTGAACACTAAGGATGTCATTCAGTTGTCTTCTGCTGCTGGAGCCTATACAAACATTGTGCCGTATGTGAACAGCCTTGTTGAGATATAGTTTAGTTTGGTTTATCTTTTAATAGAGGATGTATGCAGGTTTAGGTGGTTTTTTTTAACTCAAGGGTTGTAGTGTTTGGTCCTTGGTATGAAACTGATGGTCTCAGCTTTATTGTCTTTATATTTAAAAAACTCAAATCTGGGATCGCTATGTTGATGCCTTTATTTTATATTCGAGACTTCGATGTCTATTTTTATCTTGCTGATTTCTTTTTTATTGATTGTTTGCTTGGGTGATAAGAATTTGATCACACTTTCACCTCTTAAATTAAAATTTCTTCGTAAATAGTATGTTACGAGTGTATTTTTTTAGAAAGTAATCAGCATTTTATCCATTTCTAAATCACCATAAAAAACCACATGTTTAATACTCTCTCTTTTTTTTAAGTAGTCTTTTAGAGATTGTTACTAAAATTAAGAAATATTAATTAAGGACATAAGTTTATTCATTTACCTTATTTAAAAACTTATTTGTAAAGTCTTTTATATTTTAAATAGGAAAACTAGAATTAATGCTTGGAATTTGATATTTTAAATAGAAAGACTAGAATTAATGCTTGAAATTTTATCCAATTAAATACTATGGGTAAAATTGGAAGAAGTAAGTAAATATATACCTTAAAAAGTAAAAAGAATATTTAAAAATAAATAAAAAAAATTGACTTAAAGACCACTTAAAAAAACGGAGAAAGAGAATGATTGATTTTGCTCGTGGTCGAGTAATATTAAATATTTTAAGGCAAGTTCTGTATGTTCAATAATACTAAATAAATTCCAAGGCGATCGTACTCATATTTTGTTGTTCTTTACATTCGGCTGAGTGAAAGCCACATGTACCTCTTACCTTATTTTATTATAGGTTGGTTTTCGTGTACTTCAACAGTCTTTTGACCACCTACTAAAGCTAGTGAATTTTTAGAGCTAAATAGTGACACCAACCAAGTAAAAAACATATTTCAACCTAAGGCAGATCGTCTAGTACTAGTTTGACAAATTTCAAAACTTTCTTTTTTGAGCATACTTTGTATAAAGCAAGGAAGATTTGGTTTCTTTTTAGCATATGCAGTTTCAATCAATATAAACAATATATCATTAATAATGAATATACTTATTTAGAATTAATAATGAATATCTATGGATGGAGTCTAGATGAGTTGCCGGTTGGTGAATAACGAACTGTTTTAGTGATTTTTATCCTTTCATGAAGTAAAAGGCTTACATAGTCATATTAAGTTTGGAAGTGCTAAAGTTTTCTTTCATTTTTCTTTTTGTTTCTGTGTGATATATGTATAATTTGCGAATCTCGTGTTGTGTGTATGGAGAAATGGATTTTCATCTTACCCATAATCCGATATGCATCATATTTTACACTATCTTTGTTAGATGATGTACGAAACCAAAGGACTGAGTTGAACTCCGCCACCTCATTCATTTTTTAACATGAGCTCCCACATAAAATAGTCGGATTGCATTCTTGCATTTATGAGCTCTCATCAACTTGTTAACATGTCTAGGCTAGTTGCAAACCAGAAACTTTCACATGTCTCAAGCAGATGTCAAAATGAGCTAAAGCATTTTATATGGGAAAAAAATGAACCACAGACATAATTATACTTTTGTGCTAAGTTGCTAACTGTTACAGATAGATGTTGGTTTTGCAGATATCTTGTTTTTGGGTGCTTGTATGAAACCTCCTAACTTGTTAATGGTTATGGAATATATGGAAATGGGATTATTTGATCCGTATGAGTGGCCAGAAAAAGTGGCTTAGTTTTTGGAGACGGCTAAAATTGTTGCCTGATATTTGCAGGTATGTTTTGCGTACGTCATCAACTAAAACTAATTAAAACTTGGCTATGGAATTTATATAGTATATGACCCTAGCTTTTCTTTGTCATTAAATGATGGGAAGTTTCTAGATGAGGGGATATGTAGGGCTGCTTGAATAACATGCTCCTAAACTCCATTCATGAATTCAATAAAGAGGCTTGCTACGAGTTAGTTTTCCTAGTTTTGTCTTCCTTTGGGTTGCAGTCGTTATGCTATTGCTATCTGTTTGTAACTTTATATCTTGTAGATATAGATCATGGGGAAGTTGCAAGTTACTATAAGGTTTGTTTTTCTTTTATTATTTAAATGGGACTCCAATACATTTTCTTCATACAACTTATTCTAGATGGTAGAGGATCTCTGGTCTTGATAAAAGTCGCAAAGGACTACTGAAGGTTCAAAAACCTCTCTCCTTTTCTCGATAAGTAAATTAATGTTCTTAATGATGGCTATCCCACCTAGCGAAGCCAGAAAAAAAAAAGGAAACAGATTAGATTTCAATGAGTTATAAAGAAAGGAATGAAAATGATTTCTATTTAAGAAGAAATTAACCGGAGCATGTGCTATGCCCTGCTTTTGCTTTTGAGTTGTTGAGAAAGAGTATTAGAATCTGACAGTCATGTATTTATTTTGAAAGGAATAGAGGAAGAAAGAAAGCTTCAAGATATTATTAAAGTAAGTTGCACGAGCAATAAATAGATCAGAAGATTTCTGTAGAAGTTGTGGATAGTAATAAAACAATGGAAATTTCTTAATCAGCAGCCCCATTCAAGCTTCCGTTTTATGTCTGATTCAAAGTTGTAAATTGAACTGCATCGCTCTGAATTTATCGGTGATATGTAGTTACAAGTCAAACCAGTTTTCCCTTGTCTGTGAATACATGCAAGTATCAGTTACAAGTCAGACGAAAGCGGGAGAAGACAGGAAGTAGTAATCATATAACTGCAGACTATATCACAAAACAAAGTCTTGTTTTTTCAAACATATTCACATTGCGTGTTCCATAGAATTAACTGTTGCTGTGTCAAATATTCAGGCGTATAAATTGGAGCATACACTAGCATTTGGATAACAGAGGGCTTATGTGAATCTTAAAAAATCAGTAGCATGGCTGAGATTTTTATAAACATTTTGATTGCAGACTGTTGGGCAGAGCTGCATGAACAACCGAGCAGAGAAGATTTTAGGTACTTGCCTGATTACTCCACACCCTCTCCTGATGATAGAGGGGTTAAAAATTGTGTTTTGACCTGGAACAAATCATTTCAATGACAACAATCCCCTCTTTTACTTCCTTTTATTACCATAATTTACCTAAACAAAAACGAAGCCTTCAGTCTAGAATATAGCGGCCATTCAATGCATCTTCAAAGCGGCTGCAAGAACCCACCCTCATCTCAGTGCTCATATCATTCTCTGGAGCAGGATAATAATCTTCCCTTAGCTGCACATCTCTGAGATTCGGGATCTTCACTAGAAACATCATAAAGTGCTCATTAGCAGTCCCATGGATAAACAGCTTTCTGAGTGTAAGACACTGAGCAAGCAAGCCAGCTCCTGAAAGAAACAGACTTCTCTGGTTAACATCTCGATCCTGCGGTGGCCAATAGTCAAGCTCATTGAGACTCAAGCTGCCAATCCCATTCAAGAAAAACCTCTCCCACAAGCTCAGATCCATTTGCCCTGATGGCGCTGTCAATGCAAACCCTATCGTGTCACTGCAATTCAGTTGCATCTTTGAAAGGCATGGATATCGGACAAGACAGCTCAATCCAAACGCCCATTGTGATGGTCTATGACGGCCCCTGCAATCCCCTTCAACCCGAATTCGAATTTCTTCTAATTGAGGACAATCTTGAAGGCCAGCTGTTGGTAATGGAGTAAGAAGATCGCCAACCCCGATCCACAAGGAGAGAACTCTGAGCTTGTCCCAGGATTTACT
>CAOJBJ011283337.1:0-33014 GCA_948291685.1 Euphorbia celastroides | reverse complement strand
TCGAAATTGGTGATGATTGAAGACATTACAAGCCGAGAAGACAGGTTTTAGAGTCTCTTAAATCATGTATATTTGAGAAAGTTCCCAACAACTGGTGAATTGAAAAACCAAATAAATTGGTCACATTAGATGGAATTTCGGCCGAAGGGGAATTGGAATTGAAGAAACAATTGCAGGTAATTTTATAAATTAGTTTAGGGAGGTTTGTATATGAACTTAAGCTACCTTGATGCATCATTGTCATTTCACTACGCTTTAAAAAAGTTCTTTTTCGTCTCCCCTTTTTTTTTTTTTTTTAATTTATTGGGCAGGCAAGAAATTGTTTTTCCGGCGAGAAGTTGTTTTTCTGGTGAAGGAATCCGGTAGATTTGAAGTAGTTTTGGTTAGTGGGTTATTGGATTAACAAATAAGGGTAAACGGGTCAATAATTTGGTATTTTTGGTCAACCACTCTCCCTAAAAGTCAACAAACGCCACGTCAGCAGCCACATCAGATTCGGGAGTACCAGAGGTGCATTTTTTGCAAGTTGAGGGACCTAAATGACACTTCCCAAACTAGAGGGACCTAAATGACTAATTTTGGCAAGCATAGGGACATATTAGAGCATTAGGCCTAAATAATAATATTTATTATTAACAATTCACAACAAGAATTCTCACTTTATGTAAGTATAAAATATGATATAGCAACAAATATATTATGAATGAAATAACGTTAACTATAATCAAAGCATATTTTAAAAAAAAGGGTAAACATAAAAAACATACCCTGAGGTTTCGACTTTTTGCTAAGTCACCCTTGAGGTTTTTTTGTGCAAAATCACCCCTGAGGTTTTGGACTGTTAGTAAAAGACGGATTTTCCATTCAGAGTCTGTTAAGTGATGACTTGTCATAGAGACAAAATAGTCAAATTTTATTTTGACTAGGGGCAAAATAGTCCAACTACCTCAAAAATCAACCCAACCCTAATTTGTCACCCCGACCGCCAAATCTCACTGCCGGAGAATGCCGGCACAGGAAACTCGCTAGGAGATTGCGCTGCCGGCAGATCTCCTCTCTCTCCCTCCTCTTTCCGACGCAGGAAACCAAAAAATCGACTGAAATCCCGACCAAGACTAACCGGCCAAACCCTCTCATGGCCAATTTCATCTGTTTCCTTCCTTTCTCAGTGAGTTATGTCGATTTTAGTCACCAGCTTAAGGCAAATACCGTGCTGGAAAATCGAAGAAGAAGGGGTTGAAATCGTCGGACCTGATGAACTTCCTCCCATTTCTTTCTCTCTTTCCTCTGATTTTTCCGTTTTATTTCACCAGCCCTAACGAGCCTCCTCTTTCTCTTTAAAATCGAATCTGAAAATAACAAATCTCGCTGCCGGGAAAATCGAGATCTGAAAATCGCCGGAAAAACAAGAAGAAGGGGTTGGGGGCAGCGGGTTGCGGGTTCTGGTCGCTGGAAAATCGGGATTTTGTGGGTTTCTCCTGTAAAGAGGGGTTGGGGGCTGCGGGTTGTGGTCACCGAAAAATCAGCTGCTGGGTTTTGCTGGAAAATCAGTGCCGGAAACTTTAGTTCTAGGGTTTCAATTTAGGTTGGATATTCGGGTTTACGGTTATGTGTTATTGGGTAAATGGGTTAAAAAATTGGGTTAATGGGTATATGGATTAAAAATTATTGTTTGGACAATTTTTCTCTTTGTCCACGTCATCACTTAACCCCATTGGATGGAAAATCTGTCTTTTGCTAACTGTGTGAAACCTCAAGGATGACTTTGTAAAAAGTCGAAACCTCAAAGTATGTTTTTGATGTTTACCATTCAAAAAATCTATAAAGTGATTTATGGTATATGGAAGCTTTAAATTTACAAAATAAATTTTAAAATATTTAATTTTATATGAAATTTATGTTGATTTGAATATTCATAACATTAGTAAAAAGTATTTCATTTTATAATACTATAAAATGTAGGCCTAATGCTCACTTAGGTACTCAAACTATCCCAAAAAAACTTTCCAAGTACCCAAACTTTTAAAGTGTCCCCGTAGATACCTCAACTTTCAAAAAAGGACTGCGTAGGTACCTCAAACTTTCAAAAAAGGACCACATAGGTACCTTAGTGCAACATGTAAACATTTGGTGAGTTTAACTTTTTAAAAAAAGTTAAACTTTGACTTTTGACTGACTAACCAGAAGTTGACATGTGGCACTAAGGTAGTAAAATGGTGGACTTTTTCATAGTTTAAGTACCCGAGAGGACACTTTAAAAGTGTGGGTACTTGAGAGGTTTTTTTGGTATAGTTTGAGTACCTAAGTGAACATTCGGCCTAAAATAAAAGTTACTAACAAATGAAAGACTTAGTTAAAGTGGTTAGTTGCATAGACTATATATGAGAGGTATAAAGATTAAAAACTCCATCAAAAACATAAATAAGTTTATTTTAAAATTTAAAATTATCAAGAACCAATGTAGGTCGAACCGTTTGGTTTTTACCAATTCAATGTTGAACTGGCATGTTTGAACGGTCATTGACCTGCTCTTGACTTCTCTTTAAATTACCCCTAGTCCAACTAGAACAACTATTGGTTTCGATCAAACTGAGTTCGACCGGTCGGTCCTGTCCGAGTTTAAAAACCCTGATAAAAAATAAAGGATTTGTTCTTTTCAACTTTTAGTTTAATTCAGTAGATACTCATTAATTTTAGTTCATTTCATTTTAGTTCATTTCAGTTCAGTTCAGATTCATAAAGTTTATATTAAGTTTTAAATAAGTTGCATTCAATTCATTCAAATTCAATAAATTTTTAATAAAAATATAGCTTATTAAATTTTGAATCTAATATTAAATTTCATTAAGTTGCAAGAAGTTTTATTAATTTTACATAAAGTTTCGGCTAATAAGTTTCATTTTGCTACTATTAAGTTTCAATTTAGTTTATTTCCGTTCAGTTCAGTTCAGTTCCATTTAGTGTGTGTAATATAATACGAGTTAACTTAAAAAATGGCCAATACAATGGATGGTTTCTTATTTCTGGAGGCACCTCTAATAATGACAATATTATTAAAGCATCTAGTAACTTTCTAAAGTACTTATTAATTGTTGATACATAATGCTTAAACGTATCAGTGGCATCACAGTAAGAATTTCCCTTTGCCAATATATACAAACAAATAACTATGTGCTCGCCCATCTTTATATATTTTCCATCCTCAAGTAAATTTCTTTGAACCATCAAATGTACTAGTTGTCTGAACATGTAACTATCGAGTCGTTGTTGTTCTTTACAAAGCCAATAATGCCCATTTAACAACCTATATATATATTCAGAACCGGATTCTCGTCCTTCTCTCATATATTGCCTTGTTGAAGGTGATGGTTCATTAAGTGAGTCAATCGAGCTCCTCAATTCTTTCAATCCAATTAGATTGGATATTTGTCTAAAAATATATTCTCCATTCTACATTAAGACAACAAAAAATATTAATAAGTTAATTAATACATATTTATATGTAGATATATATGAAGTTTTCCATGCAAAACACACATATTAATGCTACAAAATACACATATTTAGTCCTACCAAAATACATATAATAATATTAAACACACATAGTAGCACTTCTAATAATAAACTAATAACCAGGAGGAACCCCAATAAACTTTGACAAATAGATCCACTGTTGATTGTCATCACGAAGTGCTCGAAATGTGTAATGTCGGTTCCCCTCCTCCAAGCAATGCATTGCTTCAACAAAATATTCATCACCACATTTTTCTTGAACTCCTATCTCATCAAGGGCCTCACCAATTTTATTAGCACTGGTTTGGGGGTTTACAGTCTATGACATAAAAACCACCTCATCAAAGTTGTTATTGTTGGATGTGATGTATGCCCTAAAATCAATTAGGGTAGTACATCTTAATGTGTATAATGTACAAACAAGTTTTAGACATCTTTGTTATTCAACGGTACTTTAAATAAGTACTTATATAGCATATGAAATATGACTATAGCATGCCTAACAAAGTCCATGACATAATTCATATCATAGAAGATGAATCATAATGGAACTATGATTATTGGGATTCTCTCTCTGTGTAATTATGGTTATGGCTAAATATCCCTGATCATAGTTTTATCAAGACTAGACATTTTGATGAAGCGGACAGATCAGCATGTGGATGCACTTCTTTACTAGTTGTTCTCTATAGGCTAAAGATGGGATCTTGAAGTGAGCACATGTATATACATGAGATGTATATTGGAGACCCACTATGAGATATCATACGTATCAATATCATGTGTCAATGACTTATCTCATTACAGTAGTTGTACAAGTATCCTTTGACTTGAGAGGCTAGTCATCTTGTGTAGTCGTTATTATACTTTAGGTTACTCCTGTGAGCTCCAGCGACTTTTTCCTATCGTTTACCAAGTGGGTCAGTGAGTAAGGGTCTACGGACTGTACCGTTTTACTTTTCCGAATTTCCAATGTTAGAAAACCCACTGGGGACAAAACAATTTTGGAAAACCAAGCTTAAAAAGCACCTCGGACAAAAGCCCGGGTTAAGTGTTGGAGTCGCCACCCGATTTTAATGCTCTATCGAGAATTTTAAAAAATTGTGTCGTTAAACCCTCCGAAAAGGACTCAACAACACGTAACCAGAGATTAGGTCCGGATGACTTGTCTATTTCTTCCACACTTGACAAACTTTAATGTTGATTTAATTGCCTTTAGTCTAAACCTAGGGTTTATGCAGTCGTTCATTAGTCACATCATCTCAACCGAGAATGAAATATTTTAAGTGATTTTTAGTTGGATGTTAGAGTCTAACCTTCCATCGAGTTCCCAGGTAGTTGGTGGGGACGAAGCCTCCTTAACAACCAACTTCCTTAAGCTATTATCGCTTTGGTGACAGAACTCTTTGAAAGGCGGACTTTTATTTATCTTTAAGTTGATTTAATTCTCACGAATAATGGTGTAATCAAAGATTAATTATTTATTAAGTAATATTTACAAGGTGGTTTGAAGTTCAATTACAACAAGATTTTATTAACCAGGTTCAAATTCAGATCAATTACAATTATTTACAACAAAACATTTCAAGTTAATTACAAATTTTAGTTGTTCATGTGTTCTTGGTGTTTATTCGAGTGTTCTTGAGTGTTCTTAGGTGTTCTTGAATAGTTCTATCCTAAAATCATTTTAGCATACAGTTTGATTCAATTTTAGTGGATTAAATCAAGTAAAAACATGTTTATGAGCATGGTAATGACAAATTTTAAAAATGAAACCTCCGGATTTTACCTCGAGATTTGAGTAGAGTTTCGGCTTGATTCTGGATTGATTGGATCTTCCTTTGAACGGGCAGAACTTCCCTCGAACTTCCAAGGATCAAGGCTGATTGCTGGGGAAAATTTTTCTTAGAAACACCTTATTCGATCTTGAGATCAAGGGTTTCTAAGGAAATTTCTAGGGATTTTTTAGAACTCAGGGGGGAAACTCATGAGCACCCTATTCAATCTTGAGATCAAAGGCTCTTGAGAGGTTTTTCTGCAGTGATTTGGTGAAGAATAATGAGGGGAAAGGCCCTTATTTATAAGGAAAAAATGCAGGGGAGTTTGGATCCTTTTCCAACTACAAAACTGAAAAAGATAAGCATGAGATTGAGCGGCCAGCGCGCGCACGCAATAACAGGCGCGTGTCGAGCGACACGTACCGGTGCGGTGCGTGTCGGCACTGACATGCACTAGTCTGGCGCATGTCCCCCAGGTCACGCGCTAGCCTGCCACGTCTCCTGGCGACAGGCGCAGCCAGGGCTGTGCCTGTCACCTCTCGGGGGCCCGAAATGGGCCTTTTCAGGCCTAGAAGGCCCTCGGATCGGCCTGAGACTGCTTTAAGCTCAATTTTTGACTGAAAGAAGGGATTTTTGGTGAAAATGTGGGCAGTTTGGTCGACGAAAAGGCTTTATCCTTTGTCAGTGTTCGGTTCGAGAAAGTTCCACTGTTCTTTGGATTCACGTGATCAAATTTCCAGAAATCGTCCAAAACTTGCTATAATATCTCTAGAGGCACTCAATACGAAGTATTGGTTCATCATCGGTTGTGGATGAAAATTCAATGCTCACAGTTGCCCCTCGTGTACAAAGTCTATAAAGCTCACGTTTATAGTCTGTAGTACACGATGGTGAGAAAACATATCTGATACCTGAGCTGATTGAAGGGATTGTTTCCTTGAGCAGTTTATCTCTTGATCGACCGTATTTTGAGAAAAAATTTTTTTTTGCCCCTTCAATCAAGGATAAACTTGCGGGATGCAATCTGGAACGTCCCTGTAGTGGATACATTTGTATTACCTAGTTCTATCTAAGGTTCGATCCTAACTATCTATACCAGATGAGTTAAAATTCTAACGATCTATACTGAGATACGTTAGAGGGGATGTTCGAATTGAACCTAACTATATATGCCAAATGAGTTAAAATTCTAACGTTCTATACTGAGACACGTTAGAAGGAAATTTTAGTTGACTTTTCGACTATCCTAGAAAAGGAACTTCGTTTGGACTAAATTTCGACTATCCCTGAAAGGGAACTTCCTGCACCGGATGCATTCAAGTGAAAGTCATACCTAGTCCTACCTAGGGTTTGAGGGGTTTGCTATAGTAAGGAATCTAGAAGTCTAGTTCCGCCCTATAGGATTTTAAGGGGTCTAACGATCTGTACGAGATGCATTACAAAGGATTTTCTTGATAAATCTAACGCTCTATACGAGATGGGTTAAAACCTAACGATCTATACCGAGATACGTTGGAAGGGATGTTCAAATTGAACCTAACTATCTATGCGAGACGAGTTAGAATCCTAACGATCTATACCGAGATACGTTGGAAGGGATGTTCAAATTAGAATCCTAATGATCTATACTGAATTTAGTTGGAAGGGATGTTCAAATTGAACCTAACTATCTATGCGAGATGAGTTAGAATCCTAACGATCTATACTGAGATACGTTGGAAGGGATGTTTGAATTGAACCTAACTATCTATGCGAGACGAGTTAGAATCCTAACGATCTATACCGAGATACGTTGGAAGGGATGTTCGAATTAGAATCCTAACAATCTATACTGAGATTCGTTGGAAGGGATGCTCGAATTGAACCTAACTATCTATGCGAGACGAGTTAGAATCCTAACGATCTATACCGAGGCACGTTGGAGAGGATGTTCGAATCGAACCTAATAGTCTATGCGACACGTGTTAGCACCTAACGATCTATATCAAGATACATTGGAGAGGATGTTCGAATTTAACCTAACTATCTATGCGAGATGAGTTAGAATCCTAATGATCTATACCGAGATACGTTGGAGAGGATGTTTGAATTGAACCTAACAGTCTATGCGAGATGTGTTAAAACCTAACGATCTATACCGAGATACGCTGGAGAGGATGTTCAAATTGAACCTAACTATATATGCTAGACGAGTTAGGATCCTAATGATCTATACCGAGATACGTTCGAAGGGATGTTCGAATTGAACATAACTATCTATGCGAGACGAGTTAGAATCCTAACGATCTATACCGAGATACGTTGGAAAATACATTTATAAAATTAGAGTGTGTATATGTGTATGTATGTATGCATGCATGTGTGCATGTGTGTGTGAATAAGTGTTGTCTCCTATCATGCTTTCTTGACATCGATGTTGTCTTTGTGGTGGACTTCAAGGCTACTAGTTTAGTGGGAGTTGACTCATTCTTTGTTTATATGACTTGGAAAATGTAGACACCATCAACAACTTCAATGCTTCTTTAGGGTTGGCTCTGAGTACCATCTGTGTGTGATGCTCTCAAGATAACTCAAAACGACTAGTAGATAATCTTGTTCAGACTCATGGCCAGAGCCTTCATGACTTCTCAAATTGTGTTTGGAGACTTCGTGATGAACTTTGAACTTGAGACGTGTGTCTTCTCAAGGTGCGAACTTTTGCCCTAGTATTGATGCAAGAAGGTCTCCAGGAGGTCCTCTTCTTTTTGTCGACATGCATCGCTGCAAAACTGAAACCACCTTTTCATTAATATTGCAGATAAGTCTACAAGGAGTCTTCTTCTTTTGAACGTCAGATTCGAACCATCTTCTCATGGTCGTTGCCCCACTATTGGTGCGGACAAGTCTTCAGGAAGCCTTCTTCTTTTGACCATCACATTGGAACCACCTTCTCATGGATCTTTCCCCACTACATGTCTTCATGAAGCCACCGTCTATCACAATTACTCTTTGGGAAGATTTCCCAATCGTAGTTAGTGTCATCCCTCCTCCTTTCTATGCATAGGATTATTCTAGAGAGGGTTTTTTCTTTGTCATCCCAGAACTGAACTAGGTCCAATCCTGGAAGGCAATTTTGAGATAAAACCTTCAAGGTGGAGGAAGAACAAAATCTGAAAGATCGGGTACTTCATTGGTGATTCGAGTTTTGGCAAATGTTCTTTCAAAGGGTAAAGGAATTTCAGAACCGAACTAGGTCCGCTCCTGGAGAGGAATTCGAGAGAAGTTCCTCGGGCTTTTTGAGAAATTGCTCGATCAACGTGCTTGCCTCAATGAGGAGTACATTTCAAGGGTAGACGTGTTAAGAGGATTGCCCCTCCTAGTAGACCAATGGTTGTAGCATACGTCTTGAGATTCTTCTTGTTGGGAGCAAATATCACGCGTGTTTTTATTATTATATTTTTTTTATTCTCTCCTTTCCTCACGAGTTAGATCACTTGAGATGAATACCGTTATTAAGTGTTCCGAGATTAATCTCATTCAATGAGGTATCACGAATGCTAAAATTCAAAAGAGATTAATAATGCACTAGTAAATATTGTCATGGCAAATAAATTTTTTTTGCAAACATCAAATAATTCTAAGACAATTGAAAAGAAATGAAAAATAGAAAGCAGCAGCATCACCCCTCCACATGCAAAGGGTTCGGGGTGATGAGGTCATCAACTCTTTCTCGTTGGCCTTCTATTTTTCCATTGGCGATTAATTGTTTGATGTCTTGAAGCAGTTTGTTGTAGGCATTAATCTTGTGTCCAGTGGTGACATGGTAAGCACAGAAGTTGCTACGGTCGGCAGGGGCTGGAAAACCAAAGGGCTTCAAGTTATCCATCACCTTGGCCTCACGATACCTATTGAATATTTTCCCCAATCTTTCTGTCCATGGGGAAATATCCTTCTTCCGGGTTGGTCGGGTCGTTGCTATTAATCCCACATACCTTGTTGGTGTTTCTAGCTCTTCATAGTGGTTCTCTTGAGACTTCTCCATAGCTTCCTCCTCATCATCAACTGCATCCTCGTTGTAAGAGGGATAGGAGTCCTCGCTTTGGTTGTCTTCGGATTGGAAATAAGTCTCTTCCTCCTCATACTTTTCTACCCTTTTGGCAAAATCAACCACCTCGGTGAAAAGAGTTGAATCGTAGTGCTTCATCTTCTCCTTGTAGACGGGACTGCTTCAATTAATGAGCTTCATGATTAAGGCCTCCTTCTTTGGTGCTCCATCGACCAAGATCTGCATGTCCATCCAACACTTGTAATATTCTTGAAAAGGCTCATTTGTCTTCTGCCTTACTCGCTCGAGGTCAGCCAGGGTGATCTCAACCTGAGTATTGTAAGCATATTGCCTAATGAAAGCTTCAGTCACCTCTTTCCATGAGTCTCGAGTTGATGCGGGCAACTTCATGTGCCACTTGTAGGCAACACCTTCCAGAGTTGTTGGGAAGAGATCAAGGATGTTCCCCTCGTGGAGCCCCAAACAGGTCATCATTCGAACGTAGTTCTCAACGTGAATTTCTGGAGGGCCATTCCCATTATACTTGGGAAGGTTAGGCATCACGAATCCTGGAGGAAGGGGTTCTCTTGCCAGTTGTCTCATTGCACTTGGGGACATTTTCTTTGTGGAGTGAGGGTTTGCCTTTTGTTGGAGTAAGGCATTCAACTCACTATACTTTTCTTTGATAGCTTTGTCGATTATAGCATCAGTGACAAAGTCCTTCTTCGGTGGCGTGTCCTCATCATGCACAGCCTCAAGATGAGGCGTGCTATCGTGCATTGATTCAGCTTCATCTTAGGGATTGAGGGTTCTTTGGGCCTCTTGGAAAGCTTCCACAAAATGGGGGGGAGATCATCAAAGTCCTTAGAGCTTTAGCTAAGTCAGCAATGGATGTTGTGTCTGGGTTTCTAGTTTCTCTAGTCATTTTGTCAAGAATAAGTCTTCTTTCCCACAAAAACTAGAAAGGTTGTGGTGCCTCCAACTACTCATTATCAACAATCCGCACATGAGGATCTCTTGAATCGTGTGGTATGTCATGATGATTCATATGTATTCATGAATTACATGTAATATTAACATTTTAATGCATGAGATGTGATGGTTGTGAGACAAACGTGGTTAGGAGTGATGTGATGATGTATGCAAGGGTTAACATATTGTATCAAGCACGTGAGGATAGAGGTTAGATTGTATATGACCGAACTTGAAAGATGTTCTATGGATAAACTGGGAGTCTAAATACGGATCCATAGCAAACCTAAAGTATGAGTGAAGGAGGAACACATGATGCCCCTTGGGTAAGCCTAAGATGTGTTGGAGACGAAAGATAACCTATGGTAGTTCTAGAAGTACGAGGTGGAAACTCCACTATAACGGGAACAAATTAGACCTAAGGTTGAAAGCATAGGAGGTATTCAGGGTAGATCTAAGGTAAGAGAGACTTATGGTTGACCTAAGATTGAGGGTGAACTTAGGGTAAACCTGAAATTGAAAATTTGAACCTAACTAGGACATAGGGAAAGAGTGGACGAAACCTGCCTATCATACAAGGGAAGAACCTAAGTGGGAGGTGGTGAACTCATGGTTTGAACCTAAGTCACATCACATTCGTGTTATGCTAATCCTAGGTTGGGCGCACTTAAAGGGAGCTAAGATCACCTAGAACAATGACCTAGATGAGCTTTGATTGGATTATAGATCTAGGAAGAGTTTAGAACCTACCTATGCGATGAGTGTGAGAAAAGGTCTTGGGTTTCTGTGGTTTGACAAGAACATCTAATAACCCTATATTGGTTCTAGGGTAGGACCTAGGCTGAGGAAAGTTATCCTAATTACGAATTTGGTGAATACCCTGCACATATGCACAATTCAGTCATTCATAGTCATTCATTTATGAGCCCATGGAACATGAATTAGAACAAAATTCCTGCATTAAAATGATAATTTGATTTTATTTAAGTTAAAATCATTTGAACACGCAATCAAGAATTCAAATATCCATGGATAAGCTAAACTACTTCCTAAAATAATGATAAAATCTAGATTTCGATCTAACACCATCTCTACTCCATGTCGGTGTCCCTCATCTCTAGGTCTTTTGTGTCATCACTTATCTCTTCTATTGCCCCTTCGGCGATCAGTTGCTTAATCTTCTTTAGCAGTCCACAACAATCATTGGTCTTATGTCCTATTTTGACATGATAGGAGCAGAAGTTGTGTCTTTCTTATGTAGAAGGAGGATGGAATGGTTCCTTGTTGTCCAGCAACTTTCACATGCGACACTTGAAAAATATTTGGCCCAAACCCTCTGCCCAAGGGGCAACGTTTTCACGGTGGATGGTGCGACCCACATCAGTGTGAACTCGTACGACCTGCATTGGTTTCTTTATTCTTCCTTCATTGGTGTCATGCCCCGGGATCATGTGATCAGTGCAAGCCGCTTGTTCCGGATGTGCAGTTGCAAGTGTAGCCATTTTCTTCCGTATGAGATCCTCAACCATGCCTTAGAACTCCTTTGACCGTAGGAAGTCTTTCACAGCTTGAATGACGGTTGCAGCGACAAGTTCTTCTGAGCTAGCCATCTAAGTAAGAACAAAAATTGAAAACGCAACATGCATGTGTTAATTTTAGAGTTCAATTTATGTCCTATGGGCTTCCTGAGACTATAAAGGCTGAGATTTGACTCTAAAGATGTCGAACTAATGTTGAGGGATACCAATCCTATGGAACTTTCTAGGAGTATCATGACTATTGAACCAGGGAAGTGATAGTCACAACAAGGCATATATTATATGTTTGACACATAGAACATGTTATCACACATTGTGTTATATCGTATCAGCATGTTATACAAACAAGGTATGATCAAGTATACAAGGTATATAACAAACATAGTCTTCCAACCTTATACCACCAACCTACAAGAAAACGCGTATAGGTTTCGGGTAAAGGGATCCTACAAGGTTTACTAGGCTTTTTTTTCTACATGTGGGCTTGGATTGGGTGTCTAAAAGCTTCTAAAGGTTCCCAACGACCGTACAGTTGTGCCATAAGCTTTTCGCAATTATGGCCACATCCTTACACATCTAGGGTTACCCGTCCATCAGAACTTTGGCCTGGTCGACACATTAGAGAGGAGTCCTTTCATAGACAAAGTCGGGGGTTATATTAGGGTTCCCACGAGAGAGGTTGAGAAGAGACGTGAAATGCAAAGACTTAAGGCAATTAAATAAAAAATTATAGTTTGTCAAGGTGGAATTTTCAACATTCGTCAAAGGCATTTTCAAAAACTTATTTTAGAAAACGAGTTTTGAAAAAGCTTTAGTCCCCAGTGGAGTCGCCACAGTGAGCTCCAGCGACTTTTTCCTACCGTTTACCGAGTGGGTCAGTGAGTAAGGGTCTACGGGTTGTACCATTTTACTTTTCCGAATTTCCAATGTTAGACAACCCACTGGGGACAAAACAATTTTGGAAAACCAAGCTTAAAAAGCAACTCGGACATAAGCCCGGGTTAAGTGCTGGAGTCGCCACCCGATTTTAAAGCTCTATCAGGAATTTTAAAAAATAGTGTCGTTAAACCATCCGGAAAGGACTCAACAAGACGTAACCAGAGATTAGGTCCGGACGACTTGTCTATCTTCCACACTTGACAAACTTTAATGTTGATTTAATTGCCTTTAGTCTAAACCTAGGGTTTATGCAGTCGTTCATTAGTCACAAGTGATTTTAAGTTGGATGTTAGAGTCTAACCTTCCATCGAGTTTCCAGGTAGTTGGTGGGGACGAAGCCTCCTTAAAAACCAACTTCCTTAAGCTCTTATCACTTTGGTGACAGAACTCTTTGAAAGGCGGACTTTTATTTATCTTTAAGTTAATTTAATTCTCACAAATAATGGTGTGTTCAAAGATTAATTATTTATTAAGTAATATTTACAAGGTGTTTTGAAGTTCAATTACAACAAGATTTTATTAACCTGGTTCAAATTCAGATCAATTACAATTATTTACAACAAAACATTTCAAGTTAATTACAAATTTTAGTTGTTCATGTGTTCTTGATGTTTATTTGAGTGTTCTTGAGCGTTCTTAGGTGTTCTTGAATAGTTCTATCCTAAAATCATTTTAGCATGCAGTTTGATTCAATTTTAGTGCATTAAATCAAGTAAAAACATGTTTATGAGCATGTTAATGACAGATTTTAAAATTGAAACCTCGGGATTTTACCTCGAGATTTGAGCAGAGCTTCGGCTTGATTCTAGATTGATTGGATCTTTCCTTGAACGGGCAGAACTTCCCTCGAACTTCCAAGGATCAAGGCTGATTGCCAGGGAAAATTTTTCTTAGAAACACCTTATTCGATCTTGAGATCAAGGGTTTCTAATGGAATTTCTAGGGATTTTTTAGAACTCAGGGGGGAAACTCAGGAGCACCTTAAAACTCAGGAGCACCTTATTAGATCCAGGGCTGCGCATGTCACCTCCCAAGGGCCCAAAATGGGCCCTTTCAGGCCCGGAAGGCCCCTGGATCGGCCCGAGACTGTTTTAAGCTCAATTTTTTTTACTGAAAGAAGGGATTTTCGGTGAGAATGTGGGCGGTTTGGTCGACGGAAAGGCTTTATCCTTGATCGTTGTTCGGTTCAATAAAGTTCCATTGTTCTTTGGATTCACGTGATCAAATTTCCAAATATCGTCCAAAACTTGCTATAATATCTCTAGAGGCACTCAATACGAAGTATTGGTTCATCATCGGTTCTGGATGAAAATCTGATGCTCACAACTCCTTCCCAATTCTCTTCAGAGGATGTCAGAAGGATAATTACGGATATAGTGATGCATGTTTGTTGGTGAGCTGAGTTGTCAAGATAGGATCCATCACTCCCGGATATAAAGGGAGAAATACCTGGCCACTTATTGAAGTGACATTAGCTCAATAAATCTCTAGTCGGAGTCTGTATCTTAATAGAATGAGATACTAGTTAAGACATCACAAAGCGAGCAATGTACTTTGGTAACAAGAAGAATCGTACTGGCTGGATTTCCAATCCATAGGGTTGACACTTATCCGTACCCTAAAACCAGATGGTATTGCTTGATGGAAGGAGTGTATTGCATAATAGTCTACTGTAGTACTTGACTTAGTCGTAAAACACTAAAATATCAGGCATGGAGGGGTCATGAATCCTTGCTAGAGGCCTCCGATGACCTCTAAAGATATAGAATGTTATCTTTCAATAAAGTCCATATTGAATGAAGCTTTGGCGACTTGGTGTCTGGGGTCTTATGGGTCACACACATAAGAGGAGAGACTAACGGTGTAAAGAACTTTTGGACAAGGTCTAAACCGAAAATGGAAATTTGTGGTTAGGGTTTAAGAGTGATTGGACATGAAAATAGTTTGGACTCTAGACTGAGGCTGCAAAGAGGTGCGAATTCACTCGATTTTGATTCGGGAGTCAACGGGAGGTCAAAGGGACTTAGTAGCATGCCTTTGGTGTAATCTTGTCAGTCGGGTAGATTACATTTGGGGTTGAAATTAGCAGATAGGCTAGTTTCAACAATAGGTGTAAATAGCCGATTGGCTAAATTACACCTATATGTAATCCAAAAACCTCTATAAATATCACTCAACCCTCACCTCATCTAGGACTCGGGTAATGAGTCGGCTTGGAAACTAAAAGTGACTTCTGAGCTTTGAAGTTTTGGAGATTGATCGACCTTTAATTGGGTTGATCTTTGAGTTTAAGTTTTCGGTTTTGAGTTTGGGGTTCGGCTAGCACCAACCCCGATCATGGAGAGTTCCACCTCTTAGGAGGTTTCTATTAGTAGTCCTCATGTGGATACATGTGGAGGCTATCCTATCCTTGGATAGCTAGTATTTGTGACAATACTAGCCGAAGAGAGGGGTAGAGGATGGAGGAGATCGACATTACGTTATGTTCCTTATTTCCTTTATTCGTTTCAATTCCTTCTTAGATTAGGCTCACTTAGTTTAGAACTAAGGTAGTGGTTAATATGCTTAAGGCTCTAAGTAGGAATTGACCTAGCTAGGCTTAGATTTTGATTATATATTGCTTAGGTGACTTGGGAATTAGGAAAAGTTTTAAAATTCCGTTGTGCATGCTAGGCATGTTTAGATCCCATTTTCCCTTACACTAGTGGTATTAGAGCCTTCCTAGTGCAGTATATAATTGAATCATAAAAGCTAAGTAGGGGTTTAACAATGTTATTCAAGGGGTTATAAATGCTTTCTGTTTAGAACATGAAAGAACAAAATCATATAAAATTATGAATATTAGTTAATGAGACTTGGGGGCCGTGTATATTTTGGCAAGGATTGGACTTGGTGTCTAGCTTTCATGGGGCACCTCTCCTACCTGGGAATATGCATCGACAACTCGACTCTAACTGCTAGTAATTCACTATAGAGTGCTTGATTTCTATTATGGGAACTGGATTCTGCATATGGTTTTATAACACAAGGAATAAGTTGTTAAATAATAACTTATGGACATAGGTGCGAGAACTCAAAACGTAGAACCCTTGTTTGTTTTGCATGCTATGTGCTATAGGATATTAAGTGGTATTAGTTTCTAACCATCTCCATTTTTGTTATATCTTAGAGATGTAATAGAAGAGCTTTAGGTGAGACCATGAAATAACACCAAGCTAATAAAAATCCCTCTTAAATTAATATTAAGGCAGTATTAGTCTTCCAACGTTTGAGTTTATGATACGATCCACGTCTCTATATGGTGTTTTGTTTATGCATAGCATGCACCTACTACAATGTCGATTGGTCATAGATGTCGGGTTTTGGGTCAGCCTTATTAAGGACTAGGTTGCTCACCATAATATTAGGACCAATGCCAAGTCTAGAGATATATTTGGGGAGATGTACAATTGGGTACACACGTTTCATGGGATGAAAACCCGAATGATTTAACAATTATATGTGATGCAAATGGAATGGATTTCCTAACATGATACACTAGGATAAGTTATTGTTCCATAATATTTGGGCTTATTTTAGTTGGATCATGGATGCTAACCTACTAGGAGAAAATAGTCACTCCAACTCTCCTGAATATAGTAGAGAGGGCTTTTGTGATTTGTACTAAAATAGTGGGAGAAGTGTGCTTAAACATAAAGTCCATATATTAAGCACATTTACTAAATATACAAATCCAAACAGTTGTTTCCATCTTATAACTAAAGTTGAATATTTACTTCTGTGATAAACACTTGAAAAGTTTGATAACCACTTGGCTCTAGCTTCACCCATTTAGAATATGAGGATAGTCCTCAAAGCTTACGGATTGGTCTATACAAGGCATGAGACTCATTCTAATCAAGATGATGCTTGTACATCTACTAGGAAGTAGAACATGTAAAGCATGAAGGAAGATGAACATTTGGAATGATTCATGCTACCTTATGGAAAGAACATTGAAGGAACTAAGAGATAATACGAACACAACATCAAGATAGATGTTAAAGTTCATGTTAAATTCGTTCCGAGAGCATAATGACATCATCGACTTTGTTGTCCGAGTCTTTACGTATAGAGAAGTGATTTTACAAGAAATCAAAAGGGTTCAACCAAACTCTTTATATGTAAAGGGACATGGGATGTCTGATTCTAAAGCAAGGAGAGAACAGAAGAAGAGAATGATAAGATTGTTTCAATATGGGATATTAGAAACAAAAGTCTTAAAAGTTTCATGGCATGAGAAGGTGAAGGCTTTGGAAGCCTCCACTTTGAGAAATGTTAATATTGAGAATGAGATTCGACATAGGTATGTGATACCGTATGTGAGAAATGAAGCATAAGGTGCTGCATTAATTGTAGGGATTTATGATCTATAATTACCAAGTGACTTTTTTTAAGATTAAATAGTCATCATCATGTGTATAGAGATACACGATGAATGACTTTTGTAATCGACAACTACAAAGTAACAATTCTCAATATAAACTTTGTTAGGAGACAACATATAATCTAAAATAATGATATCTCTGGCATTGTCACTTTGGGCCAAATAGACTTGGAGTCCTTTTGGGCATATAAGTCATGTTTAATGGACAAAATGACTTAGTTACCTTTAAAAGAAAATGTGAAAAAAGCATAGATACATTGGATCTGATACATATAGATGTATGGGGACCAATTAGTGTTCAAGCACAAGATGATTTTAGCTACTTCATTACCTTCATCGATGATTATTCATGATATGGATATTTTTACCAAATGAGGCACAAGTCTGAATCCTTTAAGAGGTTCAAGGAGTTTAAGAATGAAGTAGGGAAACAAATTAATAAAAGTAGGCCTAATACCCACTTAGGTACTTAAAGTATACCAAAAACTCTCAGAGACCCAAACTATTGAAGTGTCCTCTCAGGTACCTAAACTATCCCAAAATGCACCAGATAACTACCTCGGTGCTACTCAACCACTCTTATCATAGTGCGTGTAATACACACGCGGTGACATGTCAAAAGTTGACTGCCATGTTTTTTCAATTGAAAAATCAAACCAATTATCATATGACATATGGCATTTCTTGTACAAATAATACATATGCCATCAGTGTTGGCGCCGGCGCCGTCGCCGGCGGATCCGCTGGGAAATTGCGACTTCGGCTAAGAACCGCCTGGAAAATCACGATTCACCGCCTCTTCCCTTCCCTACACTAGAAAATGCCCAAGTTGTTGTTTCCCCTTCCTTTTCGCTGACACCCCTGCCGATATCCGTCGCCTCCGCCCCTCTTCACCGATGATGACCAAATCTCACCAAGAGCCGGTGAAAACACAATTCCACAAAAATCTTACGCAGATCCTAAATTCAAATCCACATAAATCTAGCCATTTCAAAATGTAAATCCCAAATTGAAACCTACAAATAGCCACATACTGATTAAAAATTGAAAATCATGTTCCTAGAGCGGAGGGCGAGATCTGGAGAATGGTCAAGGCAGCAGTGAAGGGGTCGACGGTGAGAGCAGAGCAGCAGAGGAGTGGTGAAAGGAGAGTGGGCAGCGGAGGAGTGGTGAACGGAGAGTGGGCGGCGGAGGCGTGCTGAATGCAAGCGTTTTTCGTTGAAAGAAAGGGGAGAAGGGGAGAGAGGGTGATGGTGAAGTGATTTTAGGGTTAGAGTTGGGCTGGATAAATGGGTTAGGTAATGGGTTATTGGGTTAGTGGGTTAAAACATAGGGTTAGTGGGTTAAAATCTCTCTTCCGGAGCTTTGATTTGGGTGGGATCCTCCTAAAGAATCAAAGATCCGCCACTAAGAAATGGGTCGGGTCGTACATCAATATGGGTTAATTTTTTGTTAACACTCTCTTGAAAATTCAACTAATGCCATGTAAGATGCCACATAGGACCGATGTAGTTATGTGGTGCACTTTAGGATAGTTTAGGTACCTGAGAGGACACTTCAATAGTTTGGGTACCTGAGAGGTTTTTTTGGTATATTTTAGGTACCTAAGTGAGCATTAGGCCATAAAAGTATTAAAGTACTTCGATCGGATCAAGGTGGAGAATTCTTGAGTTAAGAGTTTCATGGTTATCTAAGGGATAATGAGATATTATCTCAATGAACTCCTTCATAAACACCACAACACAATGGAGTGTCAGAATCAAGGAATAAGACCCTATTGGATATGGCCAGGTCCATAATGATCCGAGTTGAATTAAGCAAATCCTTTTAGGGGTATGCACTGAAAATTGCTATTTACATTCTAAATAGAGTTCCCTCAAAATAAGTTGATAAGAAACCTTCATTTCCTCACATGGCATTATGGGGTTGTCCTGCTTATGGAAAGAGGACAGATTCAGATTAGTTGGGAGCTAAGTCTGATAAGTGTCTCTTTGTAGGATATTCGATAGAGACAATCTAATATTATTCTACAATCCCGAGGCACAAAAGTCATTTGTTTCTTAGAATACTTATGCTCAAATCCGATATTATGCTCACTTCTTGGAGAAGGAATACCTACTCAAAAAGGTAAGTGGGAGAAATATTGAACTCGGGGATCAAAAGTAACAGACACACAATCAACTAATTGACCTACCTTTTGACACACATTGTGTAGGTCAATAAGAGCACGTATCACTATAGAAAAATATGTTTTAGTCCTCATGAACAATAAACATATTTTCTAATAGTGGATGACGAGACAAAGACTTACAAGGAGGCAATGAGTTGCTCAGATTCTGATAAATGGTTAAAGGCCATGCAATCAGAAACAAATTCCATGTATAAATCCAAGTTTGGAACTTGGTGGGAGCACTTAAAAGAATTATGTGCGAGGTTTTTCGAGAAGAAAACTCACATGGATGGTAATGTAGTTGCCTACAAAGCACAGTTGGTTGCAAAAAGTTATATCAAAAGGAAGTTATTGACTATGGTGGAACCTTTTAACCTATAGTCATACCATTAGGATGTTCCTAGCCACCATTTCTCATAAGGAATATGAGATAGGTAAATGGGTATGAAAACTTCATTCCTTCATAGGAATTATTGACAAAATTCTGAGAGACTCAACTGTATGGTTTCACATTGAAAGATGGCAATATATGGAAGTTGCGAAGGTCGATTTATGGACTTAAGCATCCAGAAATCGGAATATCCAATTCGATGAAACTATCAAGGAGCTTGATTTTTCATTGAACAATAGGAACTTTGTGTTTACAATAAGGGTAGTGAAAGTGCTTTTCATGTTCCTTATATTATATGTTAATAACATATGAATTATAGGAAATGATATATCTCTTCTTCAAACAATAAAATTTTGGTTATCAATGGAATCTCCATGAAAGACCTTGGAGAGACAGCCTTTATACCAAGTATAAAGATCTATTAAAATAGATATGAGAAGCTGTTAGGTCTTTCTTAAAATATAAATATCGACAAGGTTTTGACTGGGTCAACCTTGAGTAGTCAAAGAAATGATTTCTTCTAGTGTCTCATGGAATTAATCTTTCTAAAATCTGATTGTTTGAGAACACAAGAAGAGAGACTACACATGTAAAACCTTGGATTTTCACCACAAGGTTTTGTCATGTAATCTATGGTACGTACTAGGCTTAATGTTTGAGCATTGTTAGCAGATAGTAGTCTGGCTAAAAGGAAACATTATGTTTTCATTAAGACGATCAAAAGATGAGTTATTAAAAAAT
Source organism: Euphorbia celastroides (assembly GCA_948291685.1). Lineage (NCBI taxonomy): Eukaryota > Viridiplantae > Streptophyta > Magnoliopsida > Malpighiales > Euphorbiaceae > Euphorbia > Euphorbia celastroides. The sequence goes on along the minus strand of CAOJBJ011283337.1, from coordinate 12,522 downwards.
GGAGTTGTGAATTCAAAGAAATGAAGTTCATTGGTGTTAATCTGATGAAAATCACCAAAAGTCTAATTGAGATTACATGTTTATAATGAATAGAAGAATAGTAAGCTTGAAAGGTTTTAAGCAAGAGAATACTATTGATTCAATTATCAAATCAGAGTACTAAGGGGCTTAATATACAATAAGTGATTTTGTAAAATAAATGGTTTCTCAAGGATCTGGAACTCTTTCCAGTAGGGAAGTACAAACAAGATAAGGTACACAATAAGAAATCTCTCACATAACGCTTTTGAGAGGCAAGATCTCGGGGTGGGTTGGCCCGCCAATAATCCCTCAATGTGCTACACAAAAAGCTTCTTGTCGACAGGGGCAACACCGATCAACTCAACATAATACTCGGCTCTTATTTTGCACCTAGAGGGTAGAGCGTTGAACACAATGGGCTCTTCATCCCATGGTATCCTAGTGATGGTAACAAAGTCCGATGGGGTGATCGTGTGCTCTCCGGTCAGGAAATGGAATGTATGGGTAGTGTCGGACCACCTCTCAATCAATGTCGTAAGCCCTTTGTGAGGAATATACTGTGCACATGCATACTAGAAGGACAAACACTTCCAACCCAAGCCCTCCACAAGTTGTTGACACTCCGCATGCATGTGCTTCCACCACTCAAAGCCCTCAGCCAAAGATCTAGTTCTCCTCCTCAAAATGACCTAAAATTCACACCAGATGCCAATAACATGTAAATAAATAAGCCCCTAAAGTTTCATAGCAATTGGAGTTCATTTGGACACATTTCAAAGTAAGGAAAGTCAACCGAAGGAAGATGGAACAAACAGGTGTGGCCCCTGACAAGCATGGCACCCCCACGCCAGTCAGCCAACAGGCGTGGCATCTAGAGCCACGCCATTCAAGGGGCTGTTCAAGGGGGATTTCGGGCATAATGCATTTCGGGTCTAATCGGGTAATTTTTTGGGTACCCACTCTAAATTGAAAGCATTTCTACCCTACATATCCCTAAATATGTCTTTTCTAACCATCAATTTTATAAAATCACACCTCCATTATCATTTCAAGTTCTAGACCTAAAAGTTCCATAAACCACCAAATTCACTTTTCTACACAAAATCAAGTTGAATCAAGGAGGGAAATGGATGACTTACGGGTTGGGAGGATGCGTGAGACCTTTCTTCAAGCATGGGAGGCGGTGCATCGGAGAACCCAACCCCAAAGTATGTCCCCTCGGATATACCAAAAGCATGGCCAACCAAAAGAAAATTGATGTCTTCACCTTCCCGGGGGTCTTGAATCGCGCCATTTGGAAGCTTGGGCATGCATTGGGAGCATTTGAGTTTCTTGAGCATGGTAGAAAAAAGAAGAAGAAGTAGAAGAAAGAGGAAGAAGAAAAAAAGAAGAAGAAAATGAAGTGAAAGAGGAAGAAGAAGATGGAATTTAAAATAAGAGAAAGGGCCCTACCACAAGAATATTCCAAGAATATTTTGTCTACCACCAAAAAATTCAAATTTGCACTAAATGCTTGTCAACATCTACATCAGGAGTTACTCGAGACCTACCACCGGGTTCTTTCCAAGACAGAAATTACTGAAGTACCCCTTTCTCGGTCAAAGTCAAAGTTAAAGTTCAAGCCAGAAACAAAAGCGACTGGTAAGGTTCTCTCGAAAGCCAGAAGCAACATCGACTGATAAGGTTCTCTCGAAAGCCAGAAGCAACATCAACTGGAAGGTTCTCTCGAAACCCAGATGCGACTAGTAAGGTTCTCTCAAAATCTAGGAGTGACATCAACAGGAAGGTTCTCTCGAAAGGCAAAAGCGACTAGTAAGGTTCTCTCGAAAGCCAGAAATAACATCGACATCACCAGGTAGCAACTTTCGCCAAAGCATCAATATCACCAGGTAGTGACTTTCACCAAAGCATCAACATCACCAGGTAGCGACTTTCGCCAAAACATCAACATCACCAGGTAACGACTTTCGCCAAAGCATCAACATCACACAACACCTCAGATTTATTCTTGATCAAAAGGGCAAAAAGAATTTTTTCTAAAACTCTTGTCGATCAACAAATAAATCCTCGAGAATTGAGATAGTCCTCTCGATCAGCTCAAGGACCAAGTACGTCTTCTTTCCCTAGCTCATGGATGCTCACCATCGTGTACTGTAGACCGTAAAACCCAATTTACGGACTTTACACACGAGGGGCAAATGTGAGCATCCGATTTTTATCCGGGGCCTATGATGAACCGATACTCGATATTGACCTCCTTGGTTCCTATTTTGTATGATTATAAGGTTTGGAACAAGGTTGAACTCAAAACCCAATAACTGCCGAAGAGCCGCGAACCGAAGAATCCCGAGAGAGAGAGAGAATCATCCTTTGACCAATCCGACCCCTCATTCCTCATTCATTCACCCAAATTTATCCCATTTCATCATTTTAGAGCCACTTAGGTTGATTCGGAATCATTTGGGATCCAAAAGAGCAAAAATGCTAAAACCGCGCCATTGGACCCACCGCGAGGGTCCCGAAAGAGGGCATCTTTTCTCCATCAAACCTAACCCAAATTTCACACTCGAATACTCAAAGTCCTTCCTTTGCACTTAAATTTAATATTAGAATCAAATTTAAGCAACCGACCCCGGGACTTCCCGAATAGTCCCTAGGCCAGTTTGCTTTGATTCTAAGCAACCCTAAACCCCCCTAAACACTATAAATACCCCCCTCAACCTCATATTTTGGGATCCCCAACTCTCTAACAAAAAAATCTCTCTAGCAACAAGCTCTTTTCTTCTCTCTCTTTACCAATTTGCCTTTCTAGTGTTTCTCCTCTCTCTTAAACCTTAATTTCGACCCTAACCATCCAAATCATCTCTAAAACTTCTTCAAACATATCCATCAACATCAACCCTAGTCTCCACAACCGAAATCTCATCAATCCTTAACTCCAAATTCATTGAAATCATCCAAAATCTTGGTTCTCACCATTCATTCACAACCCGAATAACTTTCTCATAGGTTATTCGACTTAGTGCCAACCTAGTTGGGATCAAGAACCCTACTTTCCCAAACACAAACCCCAAATTCGCACCCTGAAAAATCCTAGCCGAGCACTCGCTCTCAGTGACTCGAAAAACTCACCTTTTCGGTCTTTTCATCGATTTTGACTATTATTCTCTCTAGAAACAAGCCTAGCTTGGGACTAGAACTTCCTTTGGACGAAATTTACTCCAATCTAGAATTCTCTCGGGATCGGTTCGTTGCTTGGAGCGGTTTGGAGAATTTGTAGATCAACCCTACACCAACTTTAATCAATAAAAGTTTGGATCGAGGTAGGTACCCCGAGGGTCCAAAGTTATAAAAATCCATGTTTTACCATGTTGTTTGTCATATAAGTTAATTTCGCCATGATTTGTTGTAATTTACCATGTTTTAAAACCAAATAACCACCTCATACCATGTATAACTCTAATACAACATTAAAATAGTTTTCCCAGATTTGAGGTGTTTCGGGTTTCATCGTTTTTCGTGTGGTTTCGAGTCCTGTAACATTTTTCTCATAATTTTCACTAAAATTAAACTCAATGAGCTTTCCAACGAGTGAGTATCATCTCAATGGGAGTTGTATAAATATTGATAAAATTCTCAAAGTTGACATGTAAATCTGTTTGGTTTTTGGACCTTTCGGGACAGCCGCAAGTGGCGCCATTTTTCTGTAAATCAAACTAGCTTTAGAAAAATTTTATTGCAAAATAGATATAATAAGGATTCTAACTGGAGATTTTGAGCTTAATTTGATATCGGGAAGGTTTTCAAATAATTGTTTTCACTTAAAGCAGCGTTTTCGGTAGGTCTGTAATCCAACGTGTTTTTCGATAACTTTCTGTAACTTTTTGGGTCTGAAATTTTTACTGGAGTCTCTTAACATGTTATTTGAGTCGTGTATCAAATTTCGTGTCATTCTGAAGTCGTTTGATATTTTTCCTAAATTGGTTTTTCCCAAACAGTAAATCTGCCATTTTTGTGAATAATTAGTGTTTTCTTAAAAGAGTTAATTGTTTCTTGTTTAGCATGAGACCCGAAACGTGTCAAATTCACCTTTCTAGTTGTGTCTAATATGTAAATAAATTAACTCACCAATTTAAGAAATTTCCTCTTTAGGTTCAGAAATTAATTCACATGTTATAGGAAGTTATAGATGACATTAGTTCCCTTTTAGGAATGTAAAAACTAAATTGTAAATTTGTTGACTTGCATGTTTTGATGTGTGATCATGTTGTGACAATATTAACTTGTATCATTGCCGGAATTTGAACTTAGAATTTTGCATGTTAGGGTTCACCACTTGTTTGTTTTAATATGCATGTATGAATTTTAAAACTTAAAAAAATGTTTAGGAAGACTTTAGGGAATTGAATCAAATACTTAAATTTGTCATTGTGGAAGCGAATAGGCAAGTCGTCCGAACCTTATCTCTGGTTAAGTGTTGTTGAGTCCATACAGGTGGGTTTGACGGTACGATTTCTTTTAATTCCCGATGGAGCTGAATCGGGTGGCGACTCCAACACTTGACTCGGGTTTTGGTTCGAGGTCATCTTTAATAAATTGTTTTATGAACATGATTTTTAATGCCAATTCCTAGCGAGTTGTCCAAAATCGGAAACTCGGAATGCCGGAAACTCGGAATGCAAAACAGTATAGCCCGTAGACCCTGAAATCGGAAATGAGCCTCGCCCGGGAAAACATCGCTCGCTCACAAGAGTCTCACTCTTTTTCATTTCTTCCAGTCTTATTCCTCCGGAATTTTTCCTAGGGGATAAGCTTCTAAGAGTCCTCACAGCGTTCACTCGGTTTTGGGTAATCCTAGATGAAGTTGCTAGGGCTTTTCTATATGCAAGTGGTCACATAGCTGGCTTTGAATTTGAGAATAGGGTAAGGATACAATGCGCATCCAGCTAATCAGACCCTTGTGACGTTGCCACGTCAGAATCGACCCTTTCACTGTTTAAATATACCTGACCCCGATGACCTTGGCATGTAAAAGTGGGTCGGTAAGTGTACGCAAGGTGTTCACATAAACTTCCGCCCCTGAGACATTGGCATTTCTAGGCAACACCAAGCCTATGCAAATGATATTGGAGGGGCATAACGAGTATTAGCAGCCCGTGAAGGACATGGGGACCTTCATGCAATATGTAAATGCAGTCAGTATTATTATCTTGTATGAGTCATTGTATGATTTTTCACTTGGATCGATGTTACTTTCTTCATTTTGCCAAAGAAAACAGTTTTTGGAAAACATTTTTTAAAATCATTTGAATCCCTAGCGGAGTCGCCATTTCTGTGAGCGGGCGAACCTCTTCTTCTCCCACTAGATCCCCAAATGGCTAAGAATAACCATTTTGTGAGCGGGCGAGAAAAGGATTTAACTACCACAGACCTGGAGGGCGGATAGGGGTACCCTGTCGCGACACATGCTCGCAGCGGGAGGGGGATCTTACGCTAAAATGGGGTCTGAGGCCTAGATATCGAGGTTTGAATACCTCGCATCTCGGATCAAAAGCATTTAGGGTGGCTATGATATGCCAAAACATTTGGTTTAAAAAGGAGCTGAAAACTCATTACTTAATAGTAAATCATTTTCAAAAGGTAAAAACAGTTTTGGAGTCGGCACCTGGTTCAGCTCACAACCAGGAAATTACAGAGAAACGGGTTCGAGGAAAATGTTTATTCATAACCTCGATCCAACATTATAGTGACATATCATAAAATGAGTCATATTAGTGTGTGCCTAGGGTTGATTTTGGTACATGCTTGCTTTATATACCTTGCATAATTTAAACAGTGTATGGTTAGCGCATACTTACATAGTATCCTTGCGTTTGTTCACAATAAAGAAAACCATAACCATGAACAGAAGATCTACAATGTAATAAATCAATGTAATAAAGATGGGCTAGGAGCCAAGAACCCTTAGTTTACCTTTCCTTGTGGTTGCGTTCTTCCGACGGGCCAGTTTTGGACCGATTGTGTGATGATTTGGAGAACTTCAACAGAACTCCGAGTTGGATTTTGATGATTTCCGAGTAAGACGAGGTCTTTACTTCGACAGAGTTTCGACTTGGGTCGAAGATTTGAGAGGCTATCCATAACTATAGAAAGCTATAGAAGGGTATAAGAGGGTATAAGGGTGAAATCTTTACGAGAATTTCGGCAGAGTTTTGGGAGGATTGATATAGGAAAGGTCCTAAAGCGGATCCTCGACTATCCAGTAGTGGTTTTCCCGAGATGCGGGGCTTCAGGTGAAGTTAGTCGATGCCCAGGTACTAGGGTCTTTTGATAGCTTCGAGATCGGTTTTCCTAAGGAAAGACTCGATCGGGAATGCCTTAAAGAGGACTTTAGAAAGCTTTGAAAAGCTTAGGAATGCCTTAGAATGCCTTTAGAGAGGCTTAGAGAGGTTTTGGAGTTTTTGGAAGTGATTTTGAGTGTTGAAGGATGTTTTGGATGTAGTGAAATGGTGAGGGGAGATGGCTATTTATAGCCATCTCGGGGTTGTAATCTATCCGATTGGCTAGTTACACCCATAAGTGTAAACAATCGATCGGCTAGTTCACACTATCTAGAAGTTGAAACGTGTCAAGCACCTGGTTGGTCAACTGGGCGACAAATGCATAAGACTTTTTGTCATTTTGTGCAAACTCTTTGGGGAGAATTTGTCGGGTTTTTCGGGATTTTCGGAAATAGGGTTCCAATTTCTGGATTTTTCAGAATCTGAGTTTTGGGTAATTTTTGGACATTTGGAATCAGGGTTTTGAGGGATTTTGATGGAATCAATGGTTCCAGGACATTTATGGAAATTTTTTAGAACTTCTAGAATTTCAGGGTTTTTTGGAGTCAGGGCTCCAAGGTTTTTTGGAATCAGGGTTCCGGACATTTCGGAGTCAGGGCTCTAGGGACATCAACAGGTTAAACATTCATCATCGGGCGGGGTGGACCGTGCTCATCATCCCCATGAAGAAAAGCATTGGAAACATCCGAATGGGTGATATACCAACTATTCGATGTAGCAAAGGAGAGTAGTAGCCGAATAGTTGTGGGTTTAACGATCGGACTTAACGTATCATGATAATCAAAGTCCCGGACGTTGATGAAACCCCTTAGCTACAAGGCGAGCTTTGTGGCGATCAAGAGTCCCATCCGACTTGAGTTTGGTTTTGAAAACCCATTTGCAGCCCATAATATTCATAGGGTGAGATGAAGGTACGAGCTCCCACGTACCATTGACAAGAAGAGCATTGGACGATTGAAATATTTTTCCACTACGGAGCAAAATTTGATAAATGTGCTAAGTACCTCATATTTATAACGAAAAAAATAAATCCAACTGTATTCACTAAATGCATCATAAAATAAGAGATAATATGAAAACCATCATGTGAATCAACAGACGCAGGACCCCATAAGTCTGAACAGATAACATCTAAAGGACCTGAAACAATAGTCTCAGACAAACCAAAAGGTAATTTATGACTCTTGCTTACAGCACAACTAGAACAAATGAAGGCGTAGCATTTTTATTAGACACAAACTGAATATGATTCTGATGAAGCAAACAACTGACAACTGGAACTGCTGGATGACCGAGTCTCTCATGCCAAGTTGACAAGGTTGTAAGATGACGTTCGTACTAGATCACGCACGGCACATGGAAGGGTGTAAAGACCATTCCTATTCGGGCCTCGAAGAAGTACCTGTTTGGAATTGAGGTCCTTCACAACAAAAAAATTTGTCAAAAAATTCTAACGAAATATCGTTAGAGTTGGTTAGTGTACTAACGGAAATCAAATTGGATGAAGACTTAGGCACATGCAAGACATGAGACAAGGTTAAGGATTTTGACACAATAGGAATTGACGAAACACCAACATGTTTAAAAGGTAGAGTAGAACCATTACCTAGGTGCACTTCCTCAGGTCCCGAGTATTCGAAATGGAGATTGAGATGTTCCAAGTCTGAACTCAAGTGATGGGTAGCCCCACTATCATTGTGAAGAAGTCGGGTTGGAGGGTGGTGGTAGCCATTGAGAGGTGGTTTGATTAGCAATTGGTGAGGGGTTCCGATATAAGGTGTTGCGGTTGGTAGGACATTCACTAGCCATGTGCCCAAATCCTTGGTAGGTATAACACCATGGGGTCGAGATGTCGAGAGGAGCCATGGTGGTATGACGGCCAGACCAAAAATCATTAGGTCTAAGACCCGAGTACCGCTGCTTGCGGTTAGGTTGTCCCCCGCGAACGCCACGGTTGGTATTGGTGCGGCCCCTACCTCGACCCCGAGAGATACTCTGAGTGTCTTTCACCGTGAAGTGCATAGATGGAGCATTGATGTCATTAGAAAAGGTTTTCTCCCGGTGCAAATGGCGTTCTTCGGTCATAAGAAGGCCAAGAAGGTCATCAGAACTAATAGTTCGGGTAGCAAAATTACGGCATATATCCCTCAAAGAACCACGAAGTCCATCAAGAACCGCATCAACAAGACCTTCCTCCGATACACGGCATTGTAGAGAGGCAAGTCGATCCGCAATTAGCTGTGCTCGTTGCATATACGTGGCCACTGTTTCAGAGTTTGATTTCACAAGGGAGTGAAGTTGTTGCTTCAATTCCCTAGCTTGAGCCCGCGAACCTGAGGCAAAATCTTGTTCAAGCTTAAGCCAAGCCTCTCTTGCAGTCTCCACACCAATAATCTATGGTAATAAGGACGGGGAAATTGAATTGAGTATCTAAGACAAAACCTGTTGGTCGGCACAAAACCAGGTTTGGTCGGCACAAAACCAGGTTTGGTAGGCCGAGTTTAGCTGTTTATCCACTACAGGAGCAACTCCTGATCCATTAATATGAGAAAGCATCCCGCAGCCAACAATCATAGGACGTATCAAAGTCCTTCAAAGCAAAAAATTGGTGGAATACAATTTGATTGGAAGTTGGTGTGAAACAGTCTGCATGGCGACAGGTATGGTCAATTGTGATGAAGGAATAATAGCGGAGGAAGTGGAGGAGGAAGTAGTGGCAGATGTGTTTGGAATAGTGGCGATCGAAATTGATTAGTGGTTTTGATTTCGGCGTTTGCGCGATAGCTTGAAGACGGTGGTAAAGCCTAGGGCTTGCTCTGATACCACGATAACATGAATTAGAGGATAAAACTCTACTCTTAGAGCCAGAGTTATGTGTATTAATATAAGTAGGGTTTTGTACAATTACAAGAGTAGTCCCTAGAACAATTACATAATTACAACATATAACTTATATCTCTATCAGCTCCAGCACGACACTAACATGCAGTACACACCACAATAAGGTACTAAGCCGCGTCAAGAGACAAAACTACCACCGCCGTACAGAAACAAGTACTATAGCGTGATGTGGCCCGACAAACACACTCTGGGTGTCAGACCATGCCAAAACCCCATCATAAGAAGTGTCACGTCACCACTGGTCCCCATGATCCTCTCCATGAAACCTATATAAGGCCAAGGTATTTGGTATGCAAGGTAACTTCTTCTCCCAATTTTCCCATCTCTGACTTAAGCATTGGAGATGCTTCATCGGTAAAACGGTCAGCCCTCCTAAGGTTGTCTGTCTTGCAGATTACCGTGGAGTATTCTGAGAGTTGGATACCTGTTATTAGTGGTGAAAGTATTTCTCAAATACATTCATGAGCAGCTTATACATTTAAAAAAAGTCACAAATATGTTCTTTTAATTTCTTTTGCTCGTAAACTATGTATATAAAATGAAATAGGGCCTGGGATTGGCAGTACATGAGAATAAACTTCCTTCTTCTTGTTTGCTTCAATTGGCCTCCACTAGCGTGAACAGGAAAGGGGAAGGAAAAGATGTTTGTTTATGGAATGTCAAGTTCTCGAGAGAGTTCGTATGAGGTCTCAATGATGAGTGGTCTTTTGCGCGATGACAATGGTAAATGGATTGTGGGTTCGGTAGGAATATTGGGTTTTAATCTATCAAGCCAAGCTTTGGGGGGTTTTTAATGGTCTTCGTCTTGCTTGGGATAGAGGTTTTCAAAAGGTGGAGGTTAAAGTTGATAGCAAATTCACACATGATGCAGTTCAAAGTAATGAACCTATGGTCAATGAGTGTGCTATAACTCATGTGTTCGAAGAATGTCAATAGCGGTTAGCATTAGAGGCTTGCTAGAAAATGATTAGGATGTGGTCTTTAAGCATGTCTTTATGGTTAACCTGGCTGTTTAGCTCCCGCTTGGACATCATGTGTTATGGGGGGACACGCCGGTTGACAACTATTATCACCGGGGGAGAAATTTTCCGGTGACTTTGGCAATATAGGAAAAAATTTGAGGTAGAGTTATAAGGGCTGTTTGTTGGATCGGTTAAGTTCAAAAATTTTCTAACTACATTATGTTTATATGAACATAAAAAGTTATTCACAAAAACATTATAGATAATTAAGTTTAAATAATTAACATCTAATTAAAATAGGAATACATATAATGATTCTACCAATTGGAGTACCAAATTATCGACTAAAATGGTTGAGAAGGGAAAATAATTGAAAATGATTGTATGAATTAATTTGTTGTGATTGAGTATTATGTAAAATTGCAATTAAAAGGTGAAAATGGAAAGATAAGCTGAAATTATACAATAATTAAATTTATTAACATTGCAATTAAAAGGTGAAAATGGAAAGAAAGCTGAAATTATAAAATAATTAAATTTATTAAATTTACAATTAAATTATCCTTAATATATGTGTTCATTAAAAGCAATTAATCGTTTCCTTTTCCTTTGTCCTTTATTACTTCATCTTCTACCTTAAAGCTTTTTAGCGCTTTTCAATGGCGTTTTTTTCTGGCAGCAGCTTGGAGGGGGACACCGGTACCATGATTAATTCAATTTCCGGCGGTTGGGGGGGACACTTGCCCCCACCCACCCCGTCTCCCTCCATCCCTGCCCTCATGGTATTCTTGACCTTGTTCTTCAGGAATTGTTCAGGTGTCTTTTCCTCAGGTTAGGCGCTGCCTAAGTTTGATTTCTTATTCCTCTTTTACAAAAAAAAAAAAAAAATACGGGCATTGTGAGCGAGAGAAAAGTTTGATAACCGTTCCAACATGATTCCTACTAATTGGGACTGAGTTGACTGATTGCTAAGGACTATGGAAACGAATTTGAAAACTAACTTTAAGACTACCTCGAGCCTAAGCTCAGATCAAGTGTTGAAGTCGCCACCAGATTTAGCTTTATCGAGAATTTTAAGAAAAATAAGTGCCATTGAACCCTCTTGTTCCTTGTTTCGTCAATTTATTGATGACAATGAGCTCCTTGATATGAATTTCACTGGTCCACTCTACACTTGGTGGAATGGTCGACATGGTGCGGCTCGTGTGGATTGCCGTTTGGATAGGGCTTTAGTTAACTTGATTTCTCAGTCCACTGGGATTCTTTCCAAGCGGAAATTCTTACGAGACACAACTCGGATCATCATCCCATTCTTATCAAGTTTTCTAAAGGAGAGCAATCCCTTTCTCGTTTCAGGTTTCAATCTATGTGGATTGACCACCCGAGACTTCGAGATGTTATCAAACTGTTTTGGGAAGGTTCTTTTCCAAACCTACCTCTGGCTCATTTGCTTTCGGTTAAACTAAAGCTTCTTCGTCCTATTTTGCTGGAACAAAGAGGTTTTTGGTAACATTGATGAGAATATTCGAATTCAAAAGGATGCTTTACTTCAGCTTCAGGAAAGAATTTCATTTTTGGGCTGTTCTGAGTCCCTCAATAACGAGGAATTGGCTGCTCATGCTGCTCTTGAAGCCTCACTCTACAGGAAAGAAATTTTCCGCAAGGAACGCAGCAGGGTCAAGTGGTTGAAGGCGGGTGATCGCAACTCGAATTGTTTTCACTGTATGGTTAACTGTTGGAAAGGTTCGCATAGAATCTCATCTCTTTTGGTGAATGGAGTTACCATCACAAATCCAAATGACATTGCCACCCAGGTCATTGCATTTTACTCTTCCCTTTTTTCGGAAACTGGGTCAAGTGATTTAAACCAGGATCTTATTCAGAATGTCATCCCGAGTTTGGTCTTGAATACGGAGAATGCAGCTTTAACAATTTCGCCTTCTCATGAGGAGATTTGGGAGGCAGTTAACTCTCTTGATGGGAGTAATACGTCGGGACCTGACGAATTTACCGGGGTGTTCTTTCAAAAATTCTAGGATATTGTGGCATCCGATGTTCGAATATGGTGCGTTGGTTTTTTGTTAATGGTGATATGGATTCGTGCCTCAATTCTAACCTTCTCATGTTAATCCCCAAGAAAGACAATGCGACTGCCATTAAGGATTTCCACCCGATAGTGATAAGTAATTTCGGTTTTAAGATTGTGGCTAAGATTTTGGCAACTCGGTTGGCTAGAATAACCGAATCTATTCTTTCCATAAATCAATTCAGCTTTGTACAAATAGAAATATCCATCA
>CAOJBJ011282988.1:0-11980 GCA_948291685.1 Euphorbia celastroides | reverse complement strand
GATGAAATGACTAGAGTTCGATAATCCACTCCTTTAAAATTCTAATTCTTATAAAATAAAAGTAAAAAAGTGATAGTATTATAACAATAATAGTCATTAATAATAGATTGTGTTGTTATTTGTTATAGTAGTTAGACTTTTTTTTTGTAATAATTAAGTAAATTTTGTAGAAGATGTGTTTAAAATTCAAGATTTTTTATATTTATGTGGAGGTGCACCAATTGAGTCAAGTTTAAATTCTACTAAGACTTGCTTTTAGTACAATCAAACAATTATATAAGTACTTAATTATCATTATTTAACTAATTTATATACCAAAAGTTACGAGTAACGGTAGAGAAATATACGTCTTAACTAGTAAAATTGCATCAACGATAAAATAGTAGGATCTGATTTTTTATTTGTTTTGTTATAGCAATCCACAATTTCACGTGGAAGGTGCTTATTTGTTTGTAGCAGAGGCGTTGTCACGTAATAACACATGGTTGTGTTCAGAATTTTCCAATAAATAAATAGCTATACTATTGTAAAATCATTTTCCAAAAATTAGTTATTTTATTTCTGATAAGATAATAAAATTTCGTTATTCATGCATAGTTAACAAATTAAAAACTTTTAAATTGATTGCTATTATTAAAAAAAATCTTATTTTTCTCTAAATATAAACTCAAACTCGCAGTCTCCATATTTTCATCAGGTTAAGACCTTTACAACTAGCTAACAAATTGAACTTATTTTAACTTTATAAATCGAAAATTCTTATTCTGTCAAATAAGTTTAAGTTTTTTAATGAATATTTATTGAGTTTAAGTGACTATTTTATATCTATTGTTATAAGGATACGTTTTCTTCAACTATTTTAATATGAAGTGAACTGAATTTAATTTGATTGAACTAAATTTAATGGATATAAACTGAATTTTAAACTTGATGTACTAAACTAAATTGAACTTAATTTATTTATATTATTTTTTAATTAAAATTAATAGACTTTAAATAAATTTAACGAACTTGAATTAAACTGAACTAAATCAAAAGTGAAAACTATAGTTTCTAAGTCAAAGGATCATTATCAGTGCGCTTCATGCCAATAATTTTCTATTTGTCTTCCACCGCACCGAGATACTAATACCTTACGTGATGACTCAAAAGGATCACAAATATTGCAAAAAGGCAAAACGTATGATCCTACTAAAAAGAAAAGATATTAATCCATCCAAATCTGGATATTAATTTCAATAATTGCATATTCCAGAATCCAGCCTCCTCCTTCTCATTTTCTTCCGCGTATCTCTCTTAAAAGTTTTACAACTTCTGCCTGATTCTCCGCCTACCTTCGCGGTTTCCGTCTTCTTCTTCATCCATTTAAGCTTTTGCTGCTTCACTCCGGCGGCTGTTTCATTTTTGGTTGTGGAGTAAACAAATAGAGGGAGAGAAATATGGAGGTGGAGAAGAAGATAACCGTTGGCGTATGCGTCATGGAAAAGAAGGTGAAATGCGGAGTCGAGGTCTCTTCTCTTTTGCTTTTCCTTAATGCATATTCATCGAACCTCAATATGAAACAAACTGAGGCGATATCAGTCAAGTTTTGTTGTGTTTTGTATGTGTTTTTTTTTTTGGCTGACTCTGGCGTATTTTAGGTGTCGTCGGCTCCTATGGCTCAAATCCTTGAGAGGTTGCAGGCATTTGGCGAATTTGAGGTGATTGGAAGTTGTTTGCTGTGGATTTGTGTTTTTTCGTGTTTGAGTTGAATGCTTACTGTTTTTTTTTTTTAAATTTCTAGATTATACATTTCGGAGACAAAGTTATTCTCGAAGATCCAATCGAGAGGTAACTTTTTAATATTTTTTTGTGAATAATTGGAATGGCGATTGGTTTTTGTTGAATTTAAACTGCTGAGTTGGATAAATTCTGGTTAGCTTGTTCATTTATTGAAATTGTCAGGTTCTGGATTTAGTGCGCCTTGGCTGTTAAAATTTTGTTTGATTTTTTAGTTTCACGTTTTTTTGTTTAAGTAAATGGAAAAAAAGCATGCGGGGTAGGTGGTCACAGAGTAGAACACTTAGCGAGTTGACTCCCTGTTAACCTTTTCTCTTTCTGAAAAACTCTGGCATGGGATGTGCAGTATAAGATAACAAGAGCATGCCTATCAAGGGCGGAGTGTTCTCATTTTGTTATTTTTTAGCATAGTGGCCTGATAGTAGTTTTAAGGGTATGGTTGATAGCCACAATGATGAAATCATGTTGGTGCATAAGAGTTTCATGTATTGATTCTGTTCTGCTCGCATGTTATTTTGGAAGAGCAAACCTTTTGGTAGAGATTGTTGTATCTGTTTGGTCTAGATGGCTGTAGCAATCGTATCCCTACTTTTTTTCCTGGTTTAGAGATTTTAATAACAAACAATCTTCATCTTCTAACTAAGGAACAATTTTCTCTTTATATTTCAACAAGATAAAAGGTCTTATAAGGTAAGGGCGTGGACGTGGGGTGATGCTGTGATAGATGAGTTATGCAAGTAAACAACGGCTTATTTCTTTTAGCCATTACTACTGGAGGCGATGAAGCTTTAAACTTATTGACGCAGAAGTGTGACGTTTTATGCAGGAAGTGCAAGCCTATGACATAATATTTTATGTTTCTGCATTAGATGATACTGATACTTAGTAAGATAAAGGCATAATGCCTATCGGAGATTTTCCTTGTTCAGTCTTAATGAGAGTAAATGGAAAATGTTTCATTGTGATACTTGTATTGCATCCTTCAGTAAAATTTTACGTTACGTGATCGTTTATTGGATTCCCTGAGTGCACAATAAATTGATTTATAATTGCTGGAATTTGATTATGTGAATTGTATTTGGAAGTGCTTACATCTTGCGAATTTGCTTATTACAGCTGGCCAATATGTGATTGCTTGATTGCATTCTATTCTACTGGTTACCCCCTTGAGAAGGCTGAGGCTTATGCTGCTTTAAGGAAGTAAGTTTCGCATACTTTAGTATCTTAACAACATAATCAATGTAACTGTAGATTTTTGTGGATTTGAAAAATCCATCAATTTGGAGTTTCCAAACAACCTAATTCTGTTTTACCTCCCATTAAATCTTTTTTCAAACATCAAGTTAGTGTTGACAAAATCAGTGAGAATATAAAATAGTATTCTTTTCTTTATTTGTAATACATTAATTTCTGCATGCTTGGTTAGAATATTTTTTTGTGCTGCTAAGTTATAAATCGAGCTATGGGTCATGATGCTATAGGACCACAAACCCAGTTTGAACTCCCTATTAGTCATTTATCACTTATCATTGTGGAACTTGTCTTTATAAGTTCAAGCCAATAGTGTGAACATTGCTTATCTGTTCTTGAAATGTGAACTCTTAACCTTATTCAATTTGTCGATTTCTTGGTTCAGGCCGTTTTTGGTGAATGAATTAGAGCCACAGCACCTTCTTCATGATCGAAGGAAAGTATACCAGGTAATATGTAAACATCCTCCTGGACAGTAGACTTAATGTTCATTTGTCAATATTTTTTAAATAACTAATGACTATTAACAAAGTTTCAATTTTTAACCTCGTTGAGCATGCCTTTGCGTCATATTTCTTCCCAAGGCTAGTGTTCCTCGTGATTACTCGATTATTGATGGTCTTAATGCACTTCAATTATTTGCTGAAGCATTAACTCCAAATTTTACTTCGTGAATCATTTTTTTCTTATTTACTGTTGCAGATTTGATATTTTATGTCATTTTTATTTTTTTAAGTGCCTTGAAATGTGTGGAATCCCTGTTCCAAGATATGCACTTGTCAATAGAGAATTTCCATATCAAGAGTTGGACTATTTTATTGAGGAAGAGGATTTCGTTGAGGTTCATGGAAACCGGTTTTGGAAGCCATTCGTGGAGAAGCCTGTTGAAGGTGAGAATATATCATTATAACATTTTGTATTGCTGAGTTTTCTCAAACATGCTTCTCTCAAATTTTCTGACATGCTCATCATATAACACCGAAGCTGGTTGGAAAAAACAGAAAAAGGCATCGGGTCTTTGCTTTTAAATTGGGAAAATTTTTAAGTTCGCATTTGATGTGCCTTTTGTTTCCAAGAACAATGGGCATGTTGTTTTTTTCCTGGAGATCTGTTTTGCCTTTTGAAAATTAGGCTTGAGTCGTTCATAATTTATGACTTGCTCATTAGCTCCATTTGTATCAATGAAGGTGTAAATATGTGCCTTGTTGTATTCGTCAATGTTTAATTATATGTCTTAAGATTGTGGTCTATAAAAAACATTATTAAGCATAATGAATGTTCCAAATGTTTGTTTGTTCATTTTAGTATCTCACAGTTACATATTATTTCATTTAGGCATCATGAATGAAGTGTTTCCTCTTGGAAATTACTGTTTATATTAGTACTACACTTTGTGTGTCAGAAAAATAGAGTTTTTCTTCCTAACATGGAGTATTTGTTTGCATATGAGCAAATCAGTGAAGTTTGTGTGTCTATCATACAAATCTGATAATGACGTATGCTCTGTGCTTTTAGGGGATGATCACCGTATCATGATATATTACCCCAGCTCAGCTGGTGGAGGGATGAAGGAATTATTTAGGAAGGTAAGCTTGTCCTTAAAAGTTATTTTTGTTGATATAGTTTGGAGGTGAGATGGAAGACTGCTGCTTACTTTTCTCTGACATTCCAAAATTCTGTGATTTGTTGATTTAATCTTGAAGGATTGTCTATTTCCTATGCAAGATTTAAGAAAATTTATTTGCTGGATTTGTGTGTGTCTCTTTCCCTCTCATTTGTAAAGTCTGTACTTTAGCAGAAGTAGGTAAAACAGAGACAATATAAACCCAAATTGGTGTCACACTGAGCTGCACTAGACTCTAGGAGTACTTTTGAAGCCCGCAATTCGTGTGAAATTTCTGGTTTGATGGAGCACTTGCTCTACTTCAATGGTTTGAATCTAATGGCGACAACTACTAGTTTCAGATAGTCTTCTTTTTGTCAGTGATTATCCAACTCACACGAGACACTCTACAAGGCACAAAACTTACTATATGAACCCTAGTCCATGCTTGCATTTGACTTCTACTTGTAGCATGGTTGTGAATTTTGTGGAAGGTTGTTTGACATGATTTTTTTGCGAATCACATTCAGTGTACCTCTTCTTGATTCTATATTTTTCACGTTGACATTACTAATTTTCTTACATTATGGAATACTACATACTGATGGCTTACTGTTTAGGTAGGAAACCGGTCGAGTGAGTTCCACCCAGAGGTTAGAAGAGTGAGGCGTGAAGGTTCTTATATATATGAAGAGTTCATGCCAACTGGCGGAACAGATGTTAAGGTGGGATGCTTGGCTTACTTACTCTCCTCAGTCTCCTGTTTTTATTTAGTCTCTAGTTTTTTAAGTTTGCTTTTACTGTTCAATTTTGCTGTCTGCTTGCTCTGTTAAGCTCATATAAGGTGAGAGAATAGTTTCTAATTTGGATTTTACATTTTCCAATTTCTTTTTGAACCATTAATGTTTAGGAAATGAATCCGGGAATCTAGATTTGGTTGATATTTGCTACATCTACCTGATCAGCAAGTCCTCGACTCCTTGTTATGTTTATGCTGTAGCAAACTAGCAATTGCTTTTTTTTGTTCTGTATTCATTTGTAGCTGTCCCAGTAATGTACTAGTTAAGCATACTTACTGTGAAGTATTTCAACATCTGGCTCTTTTTATTGTAAGTCATTATGTGTCTGCTATATATATTTTCTGATGGTGTATAAAGTTTCTTTGCATGCAATATTTTCTGTCACCTAATAGCTTTGTTACTAGGACTAACCAAGGATTGCATCGGCATCTCATTAAAATGATTGCAGGTATATACTGTCGGTCCTGAATATGCACATGCTGAAGCCAGGAAGTCTCCTGTTGTTGATGGGGTTGTTATGCGAAACCCTGATGGTAAGGAGGTAATGCCCTGGATGATCTGGTCTTGCTAAAGATCTCTCTCTGTTTGTTATTTGTTAATTGACCATTCACCCATATGCTGACAAACACTCGGGAGCTGCATTCTTGGAATTTGGCTCATTTACTTTGTTTTATGTCAATTTTTTGTTTCTCAATGTTCAATGACTTCTTTTTTTTCTATTTTCTGGCCATACATTGTTTTCCCTCTGAAATTTTGATGTTAGAGAAGCACAAGACTTTTGAATATCCTGTGTTTTGTGGTATGTGCCTTATTTGAGATGTTCTGCATATCCACTTAACGATGGTTCACTATGCTTCTTTATGGTTATTCTTCATGCTTCTATGAACTAGCGCAAAAAAAAGCAATGAAATCAGATTGTTTTTATGCTTTGCCATGGCCAGTGGCCTCTGTAATTATGCGTTTTCATTAATGAGTTGTTTGGCTCCCTGCTGTTGCACTTGCACATTGTACAGGATTTTGTTCTTAATAAAATCCTTGATGCACGAGCTCTGCTCTGAAGTCACTTCTTGGGTTTCCATTGAGCAGGAAATGTATACAATTCTCTGGAAAAGTTTCAACTATGTGGTTATCAACGTGGTTCTCTAAAGTTGAAGTGAGCTTTTTTAGCATCTCAAAGGCTTCATTATTATTTGTGGCCCCTAGAACAACGACTACTACCAGTACTATTAAGCTGAGAATTGTGTGCAACTGGGAAACTTACACTAAATGACAGAAGTGATATCCCTGTATTCCTTGAGATGTGTTAGATCTGCAGTGGATTCAACATATTAGCCTTTTGGATGTGTGAAGATTAAACACTTGTTTGTTCTGGAAAGGTGCTCTGTGAATTTCCAAGATAAGAGTTTAGAAACATTGGACAGAGCAGATGGGGAGATGGTGAGCATTTGTAATAAAATCCCACCTATCGACTTCTATCCTTGTCAGGGGCAAGAAGTGTCCCTGTTTTACATGGTTTTATGACGTGTTATCTGTGTACATCATATTAAGCTAAAATCAATAATCCACTCTGATCGTTCTTGAGATATTTCTGAAGTACACTAGAACAGTACCGAAGTATCAGTGACTTTCTAATCATAAAGCGCAATAGATTTACATTTGGTGTTTAATTCTACGCAGTAAATTATTTCTCTTACTTGTGAAATTTTGCTCTGTTTATATTTTCTTTGTATTCATATTGGGCTAGGTTTTGAATTATGCAGAACTTGTTTGAACTTTATGAAGCTGGCTTGTCACTAGCATCTTTCACTTTTTAAGTACCTATACAATGAATTACATTAATGAGTCTAAACAGAAGTTCGTTATGATAAGTTTATGACTACTGTCATGATGAAATATTATTGCTATTATGGGATCACTTTGAATATGTTTGAATAATATGAGCTCTACTTTGCTTGGCAGGTCAGGTATCCTGTGTTGCTGACACCTAATGAGAAACAAATGGCAAGAGAGGTTTGCATTGCATTTCGGCAGGCGGTATGTCAAACAAATCGTGAAAGAAATAATCAGTTTCATCTTTCTGAAGCTTTGGTTCTACTGACTCAACTATGGTGGTATTAGTTAAATAATTCTGTCAGTATGTACATGCTGTACCGTCAAGTTTCCATTGACTTGTGCCTGTGTGATCGTAGTAAGTGTCAAAAATGAATAAAATGTTAGACATATCGACATGTCAAGTTTACAAGAACAATTTGGTAGTGTTGCTTTTACAGATCATGTTGTGTTTATTGCTGCATATTTGTTGCTAGACTTTGATACAGAATCAGATCTGGAAAGTAGCTTCTTTCAGTTATATTGTTGTCAGTATATTCAACTTGCCACCTAAACTGCTGTCTGTGGACCAGAAGTCATTATAATTGATGGAATAAGGTTGAGGAAGCTTGTTGAGTTTCTTTTTTCTTAACAAAAGTTAGGACAGATTGTATGACACTCAAAGTAAACTTAACATGACACTTCTAGTTGGTTATCATACTTTTAATAGTAATCATTTTGAACCTATTTCCTTGTAGGTTTGTGGGTTTGATCTCTTGCGTTGTGAAGGGCGGTCGTACGTGTGTGATGTGAATGGATGGAGTTTTGTGAAAAATTCTTACAAGTAATACTTTATTTTCATCTCATTGTCAGTTTCAAAGAATAATTGAATGCTTTTTACAGGGGAAGGTAGCATATTGAGCGCTATCTCCGTAGGGAATGAATACGAATGTCAGGTGCAACTGTTTTGTTGCTGTGTTTGGAATTACGTTTTGTGTCCCCGTAGGCTATTAGAATTCTTATTTCGTTTTGAAGTCTTGGTGGCTTAAAATTGCTGGAGAACAATACGAGGGTGGGGGATGGGGGTCGGAGTGCAATGAAATTTCATGTTTATGATAACTTCATTTTGGCATATATGGTTACATCACTGCTTCTTTGATGATAAGGCAACTCCCAGCGCCATCTGATAACCTTTAATGTATTGATCCTTTGGATGTGAATTCATGCTTCTTGATGCAATTGCAAAGGAAGTGTTGCCATAAGGCTTGGATGGCTAATAGTTTAAGATAGCTTACCCACTTTGTTTTAGCCCTTTTTTTTGTTGAATCTGTGCTAAAATCATGACAGTTAAGCAATGTATTTCTTTTCTACTTTCCGGTATCTTGTCATTTTATTTTTTCCTTTTGTAAATTTGGCTGTTATGTGTTCCTAAAAATATACAGTTGCACCTGATTTTTTATTAGCTGAGGCTTGTTCGTTTTGTTATCCCTGTTATTGTCTACTTCTTATAAACGTGCAATTTTTTTTACTTCTTGTGGTTTGTCTTACACAGATATTACGATGATGCTGCTTGTGTTTTGAGGAAGATGTTCATAGAGGCCAAAGCGCCTCACCTTTCTTCTGATATTCCTCCTACTCTACCCTGGAAAGTCAACGAACCAGTCCAACCTTCTGAAGGACTAACTCGCCAGGGAAGTGGGATTATTGGAACATTTGGACAATCAGAGGAGCTTCGTTGCGTGATTACTGTTATGCGCCAGTATGTAGTAGATATGCTCTTACGGTTTTACTGGATAGTTCTGTTGGAGTTATAATGCAAAAGGAGTTTTTTTCATACTTATATATGCAAATGGATCCTTTAGTAGTATTTACTTTCTGGTAAATAACCCACCGACATACGCACCTCTCACACCTCACACATAAAGTTGATGCCTTAAATGAGTGTCATGTTTGGAACAAGTGAAAAAAGTAAATTTCCCGTTTCTTTAGTGTGTTCTGTGCACTTTAACGGACTGAACGTGAGAAATAGAGAAAATAAACTTTGATATCGCAAAGTACTGAAGAAATTTGCATAATTAATCATCTATTTCAATTTCCGATGATTTTGGTTGAAATTGTTTATTGTGTTTTGGTATTTATTGAATCAAGGGTGTGTCGTATGAAAATCCTTGAGTTTCTAAAGGAATCTAGTTTCATGAAATTCTGAAAAACCAGTTGAATTAATATCTTTCAAATGCCGCGTGCAACGTCGAAATTATCACTTACACAAGTTTTATGGGTGCAGTGGGGATAGAACTCCCAAGCAGAAGGTAAAGTTGAAGGTTACGGAAGAAAAGCTGTTAAACTTAATGTTGAAGTATAATGGGGGACGCCCTAGAGCTGAGGTGATTTTGCTTCTACTTACATTTTCTAACTATCTTATATTACTCTGAAGACTCATTTAGATTTGGGTTTCTCTAGACAAAACTCAAAAGTGCTGTTCAGCTGCAAGATCTTTTAGACGCAACACGTATGCTCGTACCTCGATCAAGGTATTACTTGAACACGGGTTTGATTACATACATCTGCTGTGGCTCTTTTATGCTTACTTGCTTGGCATATTTTACGTGTCTTTAAACCAACAGTCTTTTTTCTCACGTTTTCTGTGTAATGAAATCTCTTTGGCTCCTTACTTGGAATTAGAATTCTTCTTCCTGTTTGGCAATTTGTGTTTTGGATTGTACACTGGTTATAATTTTTTTTTTTGTATCACAAATAAATAGGAATTTGACTTGGACTGCCTGAAAGTATTGGCTTCCACAATATCACACTTCTCTGGAAGAAGCATGAAAACGTAGGTTTTGAATGCTTAGAAACTAATTGATCATGTTCAGGTATAACTTTTTTAATATTAAATACATATTTAAAATGAAGGCAGTTGACGGTCCCCTGATATGTTTATTTTCCTCTATTTATGTTTGCGGGAAACAATATTTGGTAGGTAGTTTTAAAGGAAATTAATTACCGAGTTATACCTGCTTCAGTGAGTTTTTCTTTCAAATGGATGAAAGAACTGCAACATCATAAGATATAAACAGGTCGTCACGTTCTCTCTTTTTTTTTTGAAAAGTAACGTTTCCCACAATTCTTTCTTATTTCCGTTTCTGTTATTTAGGAGATTGCATAATGCGCATCTTCATTGGGTCTCAATTCTTATTATTGTTATTAAAATAAAATGAGCTGTAATGGTATATCTGTACTTCTTACATTTTACAGACCTGACCGAGAAAGTGACAGTGAGGCTGAAGACATTGAGCATGCCGAAAAGCTTCGTCAGGTTAAAGCAGTACTTGAAGAGGTCAGCTTTTCTTTTCGTCAAAATAGTTCCTTATCTTTTTCTGTCTTGACAAAAAATGATGTTTCCATTGATTTGTTTATCTAAGTTTCTTTGGCTTATGAATTGGCTAGCAAACTCATGGTTGGTTTTTGCGTTCATTTCATCTCTATCACAGACCTGTGGAGTGTAGTTTACTATTGACTTTCAACTCTACATTGTCTTGGAGAACCTACTATTGTAATAGCTTTTAGTCTGGTTCTTCTTCAACTTGCACTTGCATCTTAGAAATCATGAAAAAATAGCGTTAGTGTGATACCTATATGATGAAACAACAAGAATGAATATTCCCGGCAAGCCCAGGTGTTCTTCTCAAGTTACCAAAATGATAACATAAGTTGATTTAAAATTCTACGTATACTCTATTTTCTTGTTCACATAGTGGGTTTTTTTGATTTAGGGTGGGCATTTCTACGGCATTTATAGAAAGGTCCAACTAAAGCCGCTAAAATGGGTTAAGGTTGCTAAAAGTAACGGTGAAGGTGAGGAAGAACGGCCTGTTGAAGCCCTTATGGTTCTAAAGTATGGAGGTGTTCTTACTCATGCTGGCAGGAAGCAGGTATTGGCTTTTCAAAGTTACTCTAATCGGATTTTATATATCTTGAAACGCCCATGAGAAGCATTCTCTGCAGAACCACTAAAATTTGACCACCAATTTATGTTAGATCTTGCATTTGAGAATTTAACTTTCCTTAAGTGTTTTACAGGCTGAAGAATTGGGTAGATACTTCCGGAACAACATGTATCCAGGTGATATTATGAAACTTTTCTTTTTGTCATGTTGTATTTTTTTCCTAATGCTGTTCCACACGAGTTCAAGGTTAGCATTCTACTGAGGGAATCTTGTGCTGTAGCTTCTTAGTCTGTTTTTGAATGATATCGGACACCCTTAAGCTGACCATCAGTACTATTTATGAACCAAGGCGTTGTCTCAAGCCAAAGATTTCCTTTCCAACTTTTAGCTCCTTTTTTTAATAGCCCAATGGTATAATGCTGCGTTTGGTTTATACCAAAAACATTACCGCAGTTGCCTAGTAAGGCTCCTCACAAGTGGGGGGCAGGGGGCGGGGTCGGATGTATGCTGCCTTACCCCTGTCATAACAGAGAGGTTGTTTCCAATTGACCTTTAAGTGGAGTTTCAACATCTGTATGCAAATCCATGACAGAAGAAGTTTAGATAGTGTAATGAGCCGTTTCGCTTTGATGTTGTGTTCAGTGTACAGCAGTATTAATCATGCACCATGAAATGATTTTCCATATTTGTGTCCCTATGCCTCTCTCAATAAGGTTGTATCACATTGCAGGTGAAGGTACTGGTCTGCTGCGCCTTCATAGTACTTACCGTCATGATCTTAAAATTTACAG
>CAOJBJ011282633.1:0-11095 GCA_948291685.1 Euphorbia celastroides | reverse complement strand
GAATCTTGGTTCCAAATCAACCATTAAATCCTCTAGTACCACCAATTTGAGTAGCTTAAGGCTGGAAAGAGAGATCTAAGGACTGAATAGGTCAAATGAATAGTATCCAAGGATTAAGGTAAGTGGATTTTGTTGAGTTTGAAGGTATATATGTAGGATTCATGGCATTTTAAGCATACATATGGCTTTAGATTAGTTCTTTTTATGGGGTTTTTGTTGAAATGAGTTTATGAACTTGTAGAACCAGAAAATCAAAGAATTGACAAGGGAAAAGAGGTTGAAAGAGCTAATAAGGAGCATTAGAGAGGTTTGTGTACTTTGTTGATTATGAAGGTGTTGCTAGAAATTTTCTGATTGTAGATGCTTGCTTGTTTTGATCATAACTCGAGTTTTACAAGTTCAAATTGAGTGTTTCTGGTGTCTATGAGCATTACAAGAAACTGACATACATTTTCTTAGTTTTGATTTTTACGAAATAAGGCTGTTTTATATGATTAAAACTGGATTTAAGATGGAAGAAATGCAAAATTTCTGCAGAATTCTTTTGAACATACTTTAATGTTTTTGATATATCTTGAATTATAAAACTCGGAACGACATTTCGTTTGAACTAAATTAAGCTCAAGACATGTGTTGACCTGTGTTTCTTTCAGTTTTGCAAAATATGTTGATTTACTATTTCAAATTCGCGATGAACAGAAAGGTTGAAACATATTCGAAAATTTTCGGTTTTGTACACATTTGATTGTTTTGGCTATATCTTGAGTTTTACAACTCTGATTTAAGCGATTCAAATTGGGTTTTAAAGCTTAGACATGTGTTACTGTTTTTCAGAAGTTAAATTGTGATTTTGAGACAGATTCGGGATAGAAAATTTGCCAAGATTGCAGGGTAATGTTGCTGCCCTTTTTTGAGTAAAATGTTGATATTGTTTTATTGAATTTTTTAGTTGGATTTTGAGATGATATGATGAAATGAGTTTTGTGAAGTTGATTTAATATGTTTTTAATGTCCATGGTGAACAAGTAGAAATGGGTTCGGGTAGATTGGTACCAATAAAGGGGGGTACAGTACTGTACAAACAACTGAGATTATATGGTTCGGGTAAATATGTGAATATGTGATATGTGAATTTTGATTTTAGGCTATATGCCAGGCCATGTGCCAATTCCGTGATACTTCGATATGTGATATATGTGAATTTTAATTTTTGGGAGCTTCGGCTCTGGGCTGTGTGTCGGCCCCGTATCTAGTCTTGTGTACTACTTGATAAACTATGGGCGATAAATGAATTTTGATAATATTGAGTTTATTTTGAAAACTTGAAAATTTTAATAATTTTTATGGTTGAATATTTATAAAGTTAAATATATCGAAGGAACAAGTATTTGCAGTTTGAAAATTTGTAGCAACACTTAGACACCACTAAGCAATATTTTTACATAGCGTGTAGTTTTTGTCTACGCGTAGATTTTGGAGCTTTGTAGAGAGCTGGACCAAAGTGTAGAAGTTGGACCTGTGAAGAAGGATATTTCAAGGTGGTTATTTAATATTATGTATTTGTGGTTTATAGATAATGACATGTAATATAGTTTGTGTGAGTGCGAATTTGTATATATTTGAAAAATTTCTAGTATTGTTATGGAAAGGTTCGGGAAGAGAAGTATTGTATATTGTGGAATATGAAATAATTTTGGATTTGTGTTTCATAAGGAGAGTAAGATTTATGTCTAAGTATAATGAATTACTTTTCATAATGTATGAGAAATTTGTATAAGATATTTAAGTAGCATTACTTCGATTTACTGTAAAGAGGGTTCAGGCAAACTAAAATTACATATAAAACCTTAAATAGGATTTAACAAAATCATGGAAAAATAGGTAATGCCAATTGTGCCCATTTATCATGATGAGATGAGACCGAATTGACTGACTATGTACTATAGTATGCAAATAACATGTGACGCGCCATTAGACCGAAGACTTGGTCTCTCTCTCTCAAAAGAGTAGAAAACTGAAAAAGGCAAAGAGATATGGGCCATTAGACCCTTTGCTTGCTTCAATTCAATTTTACAGAGTCGACTTGCTTTTAGGGTTTTCCTTCTGATTATTCGTTTCTCTCATAAACCCTAGGGAGGTGCTACTGGTCAGTTTTGTTTCCTTCAATTATTGCTTCTTATTCCCTCTGCGCCACTTCTCTTTCTTGTTTTTCTTAAGATTGAACTTCCGGGCGGACTTCAAGGATCATTTTGATTCTTGATTTTGTTGTTGATTTTGCTGGAATTGTTCTTGCTTTGATTTGCAGGATTGTGGAGATTGAACAGCATATTTTGATACAGCCGTAAGATTCTGCTGACAATTGAGGTAGTTGAGATTGTTTTGTGCGTAGGGAATAATAGAAGGTGAAATGCCGGACGAGGACCTTGTTGAGCTCAAATTCAGATTGTATGATGGATCTGATATTGGTCCTTTTAGGTATTCGCCTGCTTCTACTGTTTCTGTGCTTAAGGAGAGAATTGTTTCCGAGTGGCCTAAAGGTTAGAGCTCTCAATTTCTCTGTATTTCACTCACTTCTTCATCTTTATTAGGCTTTTTGGGTTATTAGGAGTTAAATGTATTCATATTCGACTATGCTGAGCATATGCAAATTTAACATATGTGAACACATTTGCTTCAATTCATGATTGGTGGCGCTAACTTCCTCGCTTAATTTCCTAAAAATAAGTTATGTGGTAATGGCTTTGACAATGCGTGGGGGCCCATTTTTGGTTATTGATTCCAAAATTTGAAGGTTACGGTGAATGCATTTTGTAATCTCCTTGATTCTATGAAGTTTCTTGTGTGACATGTTCACTAGAATTGAAATCTTCTTGTACCTCATTTCTGGGATAGCGAAACACTTGCCGGTGTCTTTTGTTGTTCATTAGAAAGTGACAATGAAAATCATCTTAATGGTGATAATTTGAAATCTGTAGAGATTCCGTCTTATGAGTCTATCTGCCCGTCATTCTCAATCTTGTAGATTTGTAGTTTTTGATGACCTGACTTTCTCCCTCTTTTCCTGACTTTCTCTCTGTTTCTGCCTCTGTATGCATCTAAGATTGTAATCACGGTTGGCCAATTGTTGTTAAGCATTATTGCATTTAATTTTTTCATTCTTACTGCTCAATGAGAGGGATCATGGATATTAAACAACCTTGTTTTGTAATTTATAACTGGATAGATGGAATTATGTATGTTATACACCTTTGATAAGGCAAGCATATACATTTTGCTGAAGTTATTGAAATATTCTTTTTGTCACATTCTCAGTCGCCTAATAATAAGCTTGCTTTCCATTTTTCTTTTTCATTGAATCAACTTTCCTTTATCACAGTTAAATCTGTTAAATTCCTCATTAGTATTACTTGTTATCTGCAATAGCAGTAACTTGAATAGTATTTTACAAATACAAAAAAGAACTTGTAGTTCTTACCTAGTTTGATATTTTCTTGTAGTTGTCTTGTATAATGTTGCCTTGAATCTAAAATTACTAATTGAGATTGTATTTGAACTACATTTTTGGTTAAATTCTTGTTGACTATGTTATCTTTATTAATGTGGGTATTTTCAGTTACATGGGTGTATTTGTGGAATCATCTACTACAATAATGAACATCAATCAACCCGTGTGAAAAGAAAACACCAAGCCTTTTGCCACAGATGGAGTGTACCATGAACACATTGAACAGATAACTTTATGACTATGTTCCTCCCGTGGACCCTTCTCTTACTGGCTCTTACTGTGAAGTTATTTAGTTTTCCTTATCCTTAAATATTACGAGACTGTGGATGATGGGAAACATTTTACCATTTTGGTGGAACTACTTATGTTTGAGGTGTCAGAAGTGTCTACATTATGTGACATTAGTACCAAAAGGAGAAAGGACAATCTTTATGGAAACAGACAATTTTCTGTTGTTAGCCAAAAACTTGGGATTTCGTCTTGGTTTAGGTAACGCACGTTGAATGAAAAACATGTTGTACATTTATACCCTCATTTGTTCTTTTGTTTTCAAGCATATTTTAACGTTGTGAAAGCTTTGGTCCTCAAAATAAAAGTATCTTTATTTAAACTGAAATGATTTTTTTAGACCAAAAAAATTGTGCATAATGTTACCAATTCAGTCCTCACTCTGAAAAGGGGCATAGATCTTTGACAGCTGTCAATTTAGCATAAGTTTTTTTCTTTTCTGGAGTGAATGTAGTGAAGATTTGTGGCTTTAGATCTTCGTCGAAATAATAGAACTATATTTAGGATTACTTTTATGCTCCATTTATCTTTCCTGTAATAAAATACAATGAGCTGCCTGACATCTCAATATTGCATCTGTTTAGCATCTATCAGTTATTGAGACCATGATATACAGATGTAGGGAAACCCTTTTTTGACATTTGTATCTTTACATTATTATATATTTTCTGTAGTCAAGTTGGTCATTATCATAATCGATATGGCTTTTATTATCCTTTTGTAACTGGTGTCATTGCGGTTATCTAGTAGTGGGAGTGTTTACAGGTAAGCATCAAAGAAGGTTTTTTTGTTAGCATGTGTAATCTGACCTTGATGGCTCTTTTTGAGAACTTCTTTTCATTAGGAGAGGTTGCCATTAACTTCAGAATCTGCTGCTTGATTTTGGTTATGGTTGTTTTATCAAGCCAAGAAATTAGATCAGATCGATACTTGTGTCAAATGTCACATGATTATTTTTTGTTTGCTTATAGAGTCATACTCCTGACACGATTCTTTCTTATAACATTTCGAAAACTGAACTCTCTGATTTGCTGCAGATAAAAAGATTGTCCCTAAGTCAGCAAGTGATATCAAACTCATAAATGCTGGAAAAATTTTGGAAAACAACAAAACTGTTGGTCAATGTAAGGCTCCTTTTGGAGAGCTTCCCAATGGGGTTATAACCATGCACGTTGTTGTGCAACCATCTTTAGCCAAAGCAAAAACAGGTATTTTTACTTGCACACTGTGTTGGCGTATTAATTTCATGAGCTTAGTGGATTGAAATTTTCTCTTTCATACTTTTGGACAAAAGCATAATAATTAATAACAAATACATGTGAGAATGTTATCAAGAAGATAAATAATCAGAAGGCCTAATACATGTGGACCCCTTGAACTTGTCCTTAATAGCTTCTTGTTTCCCGAACTTCCGAGAGGTCCTCTCGTCCCCCCTAAACTTGCAAAAGTGTACCAGTTTACCCCCTTGAACCTACAAAATGCACGAGTTTGCCCCTGAATGCCATGTGTTGGTTTTTGATTAGCGTGACTTTTCAAAGATTTCATTTTTCTCTAAAATTCCAAGGTTTCAGTTACTTTTTTGAAAAGTTTAGGGGGTCGAAAGGCTGTAAAGAACAAGCTTAGGTGGGTGAGAGAAACTTTTGAAAGTCCGAGGGACGAGAGGCGATTAGAAGCAAGTTCAGGAGCATCTGAATGTGTTAGGCCTAATCAAAATATTAAGCTGCAAAATCTGATGTGGCACCTATAATGAAACTATGGTCATTTTATATTTTGGGAACAGAGAAAAAGTTGGATGAGGCCCCAAGGAAAAATTTCTGCCTATGTGCCATATTGTAAGAGGAAAGAGAGATGTGGTCTTTTTCAGGTTGAAGCATGAGAATGTCAAGGCCAGTGAGTTTATCCCTGGAAAGACAATGATTTGTATAATGCATCTTGCCATCCTACCCTCTTTGCTTCATCTTTAGTTTGAGGGTTTCCTTTGTAACAATTAATATGCTGGTGGTCGTTATCATGTATTTTCCTGTTATGGAAATGTGTGTTCCTGTATCTCCTATAGTAATTTATATGTTCTATACAAGGTTTTGCGTTTGACTCTGCTTAGTTGAGTATCATGGACAAGTTGTTAATCGACTACCGTTTTTCATTTTAAGACATCTTGGTTCTGTAATATACGAGCAAAATAACTTGTTTCGGTCCGCTTGGTGAAATCTGGACAGCAAGTTGAATGGTGAGGAGTTGATATTTATGAATGTGACACGCTGGTTTGACTATTTTGTGAAATTTTGAATATTTTTTTTTTGGAATAATGACACTTAGCCCCTTGAACTTGGCAATTTCTTTGAGATGCTACCTTGATCTTTGAAACTTTAGTTTTAACATCCTAAAGTTTGCAAAACGTTAATTTCAGCTTCCTCAATGCTACGTGTTACAATTTGATTGGAGAAACAAAATTTAAAAATTTGGTCTTTTTGAAAAGTCAAACCAATTACAATGTAACACGTGACACTTGGAGAGGGGGGTTGAAGTGAATGTTTTTGTCAACTTCAGGTCCTGCTTCTAACATTCAAAAGGTCATCAGGGTTACCAAGTTTCGAGAGCAAAGTATGCATTATTCCATATTTTTTTATATCTACTACCATTTTGCAAAACTATTAAACCATGTAAAGACATTCCACATGATTGTGGACCAGCCTAGGACAAAGCATGTATATAATATATAAATGTGATAATATTACTTGCATCTATGTGGTTAAATACAAATCAAAATTTTCTTGACGAGCTAGAGTAAGTGCATAACATTGTATATACAAAATGTTATATGTGGAGTACTACTTAAGATAGTCTTGGCATAATCTAAACGTCTACAACTTCATAGCATAAAGAAGATTTTTGCCTGTCGAGTGTAAGAGCGAGATGCTGGCTGAGGATGCCCATTCTGTGGGGGAATTATAGAAAGAAACGGTTTCTTTTAAAGAATGCACAATTCAATAGCTCATAATTTTAGATAAGGTATTAAATTAATTGAGAATTGAAAGTCTATGGGTCCCAAAACACTGTAAGCCGTTGATCGAGGAGGGTCTTTAAATAAACGATCTCTTTATAAAATAAGCCCCATTCTGTGTGTGAGTGGGTTTGATTGGATCAAATAATTTGATTTAAATTGGCTCTACGAGTTTAGTTAGGAAATAAATAAATTTAAGGACTTTATGACAAATATAAGGACTTATGTGCAACTATTTATACATAATACACTGTTACCAAATACATAATGTTAAACTTTGCTACCTTTATAAATAATGATTTATTGAAGGCTTAATGTTCTATTTGGGCCCCAACTATTCTCCAGATTTCAGTTTGGGACTCAAACTTTGCAAGTCACCAGTTTAGGCCATCAACTATGAAAAAGTGGTGTAGTTGAGGGCCTGAAGCTGACGTGGCGTCCTGCGACATTTTCGACGTGGTTGACTTTTTCCGCTACGTCGGATGCCACGTCAGCTTCAGGCCCTCAACTGCACCACTTTTTCATAGTTGAGGACCTAAACTGGTGACTTGTAAAGTTTGGATCTCAAACTGAAATCTGGGAAATAGTCGGGAGTCCAAATAGGGCATTAGACCTTTATTGAACGAAAAAGAATGAATAAACTTTAATATTCTTCTTAGACTTTTCTTTCTCTTTAATTTAGAAGATTAAAAAATATATATATAAAAAACCATCAGATTGGTCATCAGATGTGGTGGAAGCAATGTTTTAAAATTGTTAGGTGTTAGTTGGACGGTCAGATCTTCTAGAACTTGAGTGGAACTGAGGCGGGGCTTAGGTGGATTTATATTTTAATTATTTTTATTATTTATTAGAAAATAAATATATAAATATAACTGAAAATGGACTTATAACATAATCATATATGTAAAATGTATATTTTTAATTATATTTTAAAAATTTCTAGGTGTTGGAAATGATATAGACATTCTTATTAGATGTATAAAGTAAATTATTTTTCGTTTCAAGATTCAAAATGGTAAATTTTAGGCCTAATGCTCACTTTAGTGCTCCAACTAGTCCCGAAAATCCGCTCAACTATTGGAGTTGGAGTGACCCCGTAGGTACCTCAACTTTAGAAAAAGTGCATCATTTTAGTATCTCAATACCACGTGTCAACTTTTAGTGGGCTAGAGAAAAATCAAAAGTTGACATACCTACAAGGACACTCTTATAGTTAGGGTAGTATGTTGACATACCTACAAGGACACTCTAATAGTTAGGGTAGTAAAATTGTGAACTTTTTGAAAGTTGAGGTATTTGTACGGACACTTTAAAAGTTCGGGTACCTGAGAGAATTTTCAAGACTAGTTAGAGTACTAAAGTGAGCAGTCAGCTAAATTTTATTATAAGAAGACTTTAATGAACCTTAGTTTGATAAAATAAGCTATTTTTTGTAGATAAAAAAAAAATTTAAAACACATTTATTATAAATATAAAATCTTTAAAAATTGAGTCTAGACGACTTCTAGACAGAATAAATCAAACTATGCGGAACCTATGTGGCTACAAGTCGGCTCAAGGCCTGGAAGTGTCCTAGGAATCCAAGGCATAGTGACAGACTCCAAAATAGCGCCTAGACGGGACCTAAGTAGGTCCAGGCCGAGATTTTTGAAACACTGTTTAGAAGTCATGCATGAACACTCGATCATTACCCGACATATCTTGTTATGGAGGTAGGTAATAAGATTCTTTTCAGTCGTCTAGTTAGCAACATGAAGGCTATTCTTACATTCATTCTATTGTTTTGGATTGCAAATACCTTGCTAGTTTGAGATATAGTTGCTCATTTAGTTGGGTTCAACGGAGTGCGAATGTTGTAGCCCATAACTTAGCTAGATCGGCGGATTTTCATGAGGTCATTGGAGTTTGGGCTAATACTTCGCCCCTTGTCTTAATTTGTTCTTAGTTTCCACAATGCCATCCTTTTTTAAGAGAAAAATTGAAAGTGGAGGCAAGAGTTTCCTATCAGTAAAGAAAAACACACTAGACACGAGGTTATGAATACCATACTCCCAAACAATCAGCAATAACATTAGTATTTCACTTAACAAGACTAAACAAATACACACTCAATTAAGCCACTAGGATCTTATAATCTTACACGCAAAAGTACCCTGTATCAGAGCATAGAATAAACTCAATTATACATGTGAATAAAATAATTAATGGAACGAAAACAATTCTTGATTATACCAACCAAACATTTCTTTTTCCTTTTCTCCTCAAACAAAAGGAAAAAGAAAAGACAGTCAATAAGAAAGATAAACCAAGAATTTCAGATACATTAGCGCGTATTTGGCTCCGCGTTTCCAGAAAGTCTCATAATAGATACTTCCAGCAAACACAACTTCCAAACACGCTCTTAAACAAAGCAAAACCGAAAAGAAAAGAAAGAACAAGATCTAGCAACGCCAAGCCGAAGCAGCAATAATGGCTCTATCTTGCCATCCCAAAAGCAAGCAGCCCTTATCTTCAGTCAATCTATACCCATCACAAGAATACAACCCCAACAATATCTTCGACTGAGTCACCGCATTTGCACTTAGTGGAACCGCTTTGAACCCTTTTCCTTCCATTATTTTCCTCCATTTCTCCAACCTCTCGTGCCTCTCTATTCTCTCCGCCCCCTCACATGCCACAATGTTCCTTATCTCGGGTGCAAATATATATTGTTCCACTTTTGCCCTCTGCACTGAGTCCGCCGGAAAAGTCGCATCCAACGAGTCAAATATGGCGGAATAATAATGCAACGCCTCAAGAAACCGGCCCAAGAAGTACGGCCCGTTGTGGCTCGCCTCTTGCTCGACTAGGGTCACAATGTTCGGAGCTTGATCACGGACCATGGCTAGCAAATTCCCTAGACAATGACCCGGTACATGATGGA
Source organism: Euphorbia celastroides (assembly GCA_948291685.1). Taxonomy (NCBI): domain Eukaryota; kingdom Viridiplantae; phylum Streptophyta; class Magnoliopsida; order Malpighiales; family Euphorbiaceae; genus Euphorbia; species Euphorbia celastroides. The sequence goes on along the minus strand of CAOJBJ011282633.1, from coordinate 1,375 downwards.
GCCTGTTAACGGCGTTGACCGCTAGGGCTTCGCCTACTCTTCGGTTAAACATATGGGGATTTAGGTCTTCGAGTTCTTCGGCCACTGGGTGGAACTCAAACGGTACATGAAGCGAGTGAGCCAGCTCTGTTAAGCATCGCCCTGTCTCTCTTACTGTGTCCATGCAGGGCCCCACTCCGGTTATCCGGAGAAATGGGGCCCCTTCGGGCCGAGCGGCTAGGGCTTGCATGAAAGCGGGCCATTGGTACCCTTGGAGGATGTCGAGGTCGATGACGTGGACACGCTCTTCGGCTTCGAAGGCCTCGAAAATGGCTTGGTTGGCGGTGAAATGGGCGAACTTGATGTAGGGGCAAGCTTGGTAGACGAGTTGGTAGATTTTGAGGACTTCTAGGGAGTTGGGAGGGTAAGGGGAAAAGGGTTTTGGAGAGGAGGTGGCGGGCTTTGTGGCGAGTCGTGCACTTAGGGCTTCGGTGAAGCAGGAGGCAACTCGTTGCATTGAGTCACCGAGTAGGGTGACTACTTGGTTGAGGTGGTGAAGATACTTTCGGGCTAACATGTAGTCGTCTTTTGCCACAGCTTCGGCACAAGCTAGAAGGAGGTGTACTAGTTGAAGTCCGCTGTCTTGTTCCTGCTTATAGCAAAATAGATGCATAACTAATGTTATTTTCAAATGATTGGGTATGCATTCATTTGATCCCATATTTTATTCTCAAGCATTTCTTTTTATAATCAAACGTGAGGTTTCAATCATATTAGTAGGGCCTCACTGGGTTTGTTTTCTTTTGTTTGGATGATACATAACCATAAAAATTGTCATAATATATCTTTCTTTCTTTTTTAAATAATTTGGTGATTTGCCTTACATTAAATACCAAAAATCCATTATAGAAAAACCAAAAATCCTCACTGATTCCCATGTGACTCTTAACTTATTTACTTTATTAGTTGTCCTTACCTTGTGATTATACACAGTAAAAGGTGGAGGATAAAACTATAAAATGAACCAATTGCAGCTCAACTCAATAAAAGTTCTTTAAAGATCGACTTGTTAACAGGCGAGTTTATTTATGGAAAAAATTTTAGGCTCATTTTCTAAAACAAGAAAAGCTTCAACAAGGGATATTGAAGTCGAAGGCTCGTCTGCTCAATAACAAGCTTGCGCATAGAGTTGTTAGCTTGCTCGAAATATATTAGAGAAAAATAAATAGTATATTCATAATATACGTAGTAATAACATAATTTTATATTTTATCCACAACATTTTTTGGTTGCTCATTTGGTTTGTACTATATCTACAATATTGAGTCAATAAATTTTCGATGAAAAATAAAAATACATACAAATATATACTAAGATTTAAGTATTTTAAGTAGGG
>CAOJBJ011282624.1:0-12027 GCA_948291685.1 Euphorbia celastroides | reverse complement strand
AAAGACCAACCACCTCAAGGAGACGTTGCCCGTCAGGAGTGCCGCTCCAATGAAAGACTACCTCAAGAGAACAATGCTCAGAAAGAAGATCAAGGTCAGAGCGAGACCGCCTCAATGTACAACCGCCTCAATCGCATCCTGCGGGATCGCGCCCTCTTTAGGCGAGGCGGCCTCAACCCCAATATCACCACCTCAACAGCCCAGACGTCACAAGGAAGCCAACTGACTGGTCAGCCTGACACGGCTGACAAGCTAGTCCCAGGATAGCGACCTATCAATGGGTTGTTGACCCGATGAGCTCATGGGGGGGACCGAGATCCCATGCAATCTTGGTAATGTTGACGTTTTGTACTATTAGTTGCCAAGTGGCATTAGCTTATTAGCTAAATATTTTGTTGTTTGGGTATAAATACCCCTTATTCCTCTTTGTAATTCAACTTTTTCATCAATCAAATATTCAACTTTGAGAATTCCTCTCCATTTCGGGTTCCAACCCTTCAAGTTTAGCTTGAGAATCCCTTTACGAAAACTCCATTTTCCATCAAGTTCTAGCTTGAAAACCTTCTCTTTGTTGGTTTAAGGTTAAAACCTTCACTTCAGCCTTCTCAATCCTTATCAGAAGCGTTGTTGGCAATATCGGTCGTTGTTGGTGAAGAGGGGTGGAATCGACGGGATTTGGCAGGGATTTGCTTGTCGGCGGTGGCGGGATCGTTGACGGGGGTTGGTGGTGGGAGTGTTGCTGGCAGCTGGTTGTTAGGCTTAGAATTTGAAGTGGGTAGGATATTGGATTGATTATTTGGATTAGGGTTTAAGAGATATGGGTAAATGGGTACCAATATGGATTGGACAAAAATGTCCCTTGCCATGTCAGCATTCAACTGTCATCAGACAAAAAATCCTAATTTTGCTAACGGAGATAAACATCGGGGGGTATTTTGCTTGCTTTTAAACATTCGAGAGATTTTTTGAAAAAATTTGAAACATCAGGAGGTTTTTTTTATAGTTATGCTTAAAATTTTCACAATTTTCTACGATATTTCCAAAACATCTAATCATTAGTCAAATTCATGATTGCCCCCCTTCACTTGCCACTTTTAACGGGATGTCTTTTCAACATACAAATAAAGTGATTATCCTCTTAACTTGGCAAAAATGAACAAGTTAATATCATCTATTTGAATTTTCAAAAATGTCATTAAACTGAATTTTACCACCAGTTGGTGCATGGCATAGAGGGAAAAATTAGTTTACTAACGCCAACATGAGAGAGGTGATATGTCCTTTTATAGACTAGTAGGGATATTAGGTTAAAAGTGACAAATTAAAGGAGACATTAGTTCAGTTTAATTCAATTCTACTTTCATTCATTCAGTTAAAAAAAATCAAGCCCAAACTTGTTTTTGAAAATGACTACTAACCTGCCCCGACTAAACTCAATTGTTTAGCTTCAAATTTTTACCTCGAGCTCTAAAACTCGGCCCAGTTGCCACGGAACTCTTGATAATACTTGCAATTCGCTTTTCCTTTTTGTTTCAAAAGCTAAAATCTAAGGAAAACATTAGAAAACGTTTCTTGGTTGTTACTGAAAGTAATAAAAGTTGAAAGTCTCTATTTACTTATGATTCGGAAACCATTTCAACTTATTATCCTCAAACATTTTAGCTAGCACTCACCAAACTTTTATTTCTTATTCAATTAATATTCTTAGTTAATCATTTGTAATTTATCCATGCATTTTTTCCTCCATAATGTTTCTTATAACTTTTTTTTTTGAAATATTAGTAAATCCTTAAAGAGGTTGAGTGTCGAACCCAAGACCTCCCACCAACACATTGGAATTGTGTCACTCTTTCATCTTATGAAAGAACAAAATAATATATTCACACATACCTTTATAATTTCATTAATTACACGTTTTCCATAATTCCAATTATATGATCTGTGTTTCTATTTCCTTGCTACATACTCGAAGCCGAATCCTTAATTTTATTCCAACCCATCGAAGGTGTAACCAACGTTCTTTAAGAGTGTCTTAGGAGATTTAGGTAGGTACTATCTAATGCTTTTCCCTCAATAAAAAGCCGGCATGTTTAAGTATACTTGTTTAAAGATTGATTTTGTGTTGAACTTTCTATATAAACTCAGGGGAATAGGGCATTAAATATGATATGCAAAGAGCTGCCTATAAACAACACTATGGATGTTATGACTCGTTTGGTCCATATAATTACTAGTCCATGGAATATAAAAAATATGGTAGATGATATGTGTGCAATGCTTAATCGCTAGAATAGCTGATCCTAGGAATAACTATTCCATAATATTACAGATTAGAGACAAGTACTCAACCATACTTTAAACATCACCTTAAAGTTTATCAATATACTCTAAATCAAAATGAAGCACATACAATTTCAACATCTAAACAAGTTCCAACAAGTACCAACCACAACATAAGATGCTAAGTGTTAACACTCATTCCCTAAAAATTACTTCACAGGTGCTACTACTTCTTTTAAAGCTCAATACTTGAGACACAATTTCATCTCTTTTCATTTCTCCTCGGCAGTTGGATTTCCTCCAAAATAATCTCGGTGGATTATCATTTTTTCAAGAACTTTGGCATGTTTCAGCAAATACTCCACAAGTTGTAGTCCCTCCTGCAAACCTGCAAACCCGGAAATTTCGATTTTCTTAAGATGCAATCCCAGACATTCAGGCACTGACTCTGGCTGTTGCCAATTCAACTGATTGGCGTTGCTGTTAGTTGAGGTAACAGTGTGGAGTTCCTAATAAAGAAGAACAATCATCAAACTTCAGGTACTCAAAACTCAAGCAGATTACACAAGGGCAAGAACTTACTTCAATGTAAAGAACTTCCAGATTTGGACAGAAATGAAGCAAGTTCAGCAACAACATCCAGTTTGCTGGCGTTCCAACAAGATACGCATTCCCACAAGATTCTCGAACTTAGGCCAACCTGAGTTTTGAATTATTTTGCAGAGACTCTGTAAGTCAACAAAAATAGAATTTAGGTTTGCACATCATGACATTATTGTTAAGAGATTTGTTTACATAAAGTTTATTCAGGTGCATACTTTAGAATTTCCTCTCAGAACTAAATGTTCAGCTTGGGAGATGCCGTTGAGCAGAGAAGCATCGTAGCCATCGCCTAGACGTGCACCGACTATGGAATTTGGAAAGTTCACATGATATTCATTTGGCCAATATCCTAAAATCCTGAGGTACTCGAGACTTGGGGTGTTAATCACTATTTGAATGCTAGGTTCCAAAGAAGAAATGCTCAATGTTTTCAATGAATGGCTAGAAATGTTCATAATCTTTAGACAATCATTGCCTCTGTAAATCCATAAATCTTCAAGAACAGGACAGCTAGAAAAGAGTCTTTCAGCTGAGGCATCATCAACAAATATGGAGAATTTGAGTTTAAGGAGCTTCAGACATGGAAGACAAACATGTGTAGGAATGTCAAGCACAAAAATTCCATAGATCTGTAGAACAACTAGAGGTTTGCAGGTAAATAATCGGCAAGGAGTTGAGGAAATGTGATGGACTCGTTGTCATGATTGGTATGATAATAGCGAACATAAAGTTCTTGGACAAGGCTAGTTATCACAGCAGAAATCCAGGGTAAAATATTAGGGGCGACACATTTAGAGCGGAAATGTAAAAAACATTTTCTTAGATTTGATTCACCGTGGTGGAAGATGACCCTATCGACAAAGTCCTTGAAGGATCTACACTTGTTTATGCAATTATTTCCATTCTCCTTTTTATAATCAACCAGAGGGTAATCATCAATATCAACAACTGAGGTTAGTGTCCATAAATGCTCCCATCTTTTGGACAAAATGCTGGTCGCAACTGCTTCTTTTGTTTCGAAATATGAAAGTATGTGAGCGAAGCTTTGATCGGGCAATTTGCTGATCCTGTCGACAGTATATTCATCTGGCAACTTTGAATCCATAGATCTGCAAGTGGACAAAACAAAAATGAAATTGTCCAGCAATGTGAATTGGAAAACAAAAAGAAGGACTAAACACACTTGAATTGACCAAATATAAACTAATGCAATTCCACTCGGTAAAAGCACACAATTTGAAAGAAATCACTAATGGTATCTGTCATCTTCAAATAAAAGGCCTAACTATTCTTTGTAGGAAATCACTAATTGTATCTGTCATATTCGAGTGTTAGCACTTTATGTCTAAATCAAAGGGCGAACATGAAAACATGCGTACACAAGACTTAGAATGCCAATAGAAAAAAAGTAGTTCTCAAATACCCAAATTCAGTTGTGAGCGGTGTTTGTACCCAAGAATGATAGGATATATATAGGGCAAGGAAAGCATGAAACTGAAAGAAAAAAAGGAGTTTAGGTTGTTAGGAACAGATGAAGAAGATGTCAAATAAGAGGACAACACAATTTTTGTATGACACAACGGGAAAGGACATAGATAGAGAAACACATTTTGATCTGCAACTGCCTAAACTTTTCACAATTTTCTACCACACTCCTCAAACAATTATTTACTGCCTTATTAGTGATTTTTATCTGCAACTCTGAAACTGTATTAGTCATACATAGCACATAATGTACGAAGTCTCATGTAGATTGAGAGAGTATTATTTTGTTATACTTCCACTCATCAAACCCTATCTACGAAGTGAGCCCAATTCAGATAATCTGACTTGTTTACCTAAATAATTTACTAGCTAGGAAAAGTTTATGTTATGTCTAGATTTGGAAAAATTGATAAAAAGACCTTGAGGACAAAGTTTTATGGGTAGGATCGGTAGATAGAAAAGTACAATTTTTTTTTGAAGTTTATGTTGAGAGTCTGTCTGTATAAGCTTATTGTTTTGTTTTGACTGTTGGTTTATGCATATTGAATGTATCTATTTAGTCGTAAATCGAAAACTAATGATTCCCTTAGGAAACAAGTGAAATAAAACAATAGCTACACTAAGCTTACTCAAATGCAAGGAACTTCTATATTTGAAGGGGAAAACGAAGCAAATTTTGCAGCAACGTCCAGGCAGCTTGCCTTTTAACAACTCCACTGTCACAAGTTTCTAGTAATAACATTTTTTTCAAATAGTAAAAGCGACATGTACTTGATCAAGGCAACAATTTTGTTATTACTAAGTCATAACTATTTCATTATCGTTAAGTGTTGCAAATGGCTAATGCCTTCCATGTTTCCTCAACTCCGCCACTTATGCAGTGAAATCGATTCACAGGTCGAAGAACCTCTCTGGAAGCTCAATATCTCCGACTTTCTTCTTTCCCATTCCCATTCTGCCATGTTCTCTATTTGGCGGATTATTCATTCTCTTCAACACTTTGCAGTATTTCAACAAATACTTGACAAATTGTAATTCCTCTTTAAATCCAACAAAATTGTTAACTTTAATTGTCTTAACATTCAAACTCAAACACTAAGGTTCAAACTTTGGCCGAATTCAGTTGAAGTTGAACCGATCAAACTCTAGTCTGCCTGTTCTAACCATCACAAGTCCCTAACAATAACATAAATTGTATCCATTAAATGGCTCATAATAGTTAGATACAAACAACACCATTCTACAGCTTACTCTATGAAAGGAAAGATGTCTCAGATTTGGAGTATACTCAAGGAACTTTAGTACGATTTTCCAGTCAAAGTTGAAGCCAACATGAAACTTTACTCTTTTAAGATTATTGAATGTAGGCAAGCAGTCGAAATCCTTTGTGCTCAGTTCCTACAAATTCATAAATAGAACAAAATGAAATGAGAACGTAAATAAGATTACTCATATGCATCATATCAACCGCATATACCTGGATAAAAGATTTCTTCAGTATTAAATCACGAACTAGGGACATGGCAAAAAGTAGCGGAATATCAAATTGACCGTCTAGTTCTACCCGGGTTAAGGAAGGTAACAACCTCACAGACGTACGACAAGACACAGCTCTATGAAAGAGGTACCAAAGACTTGGAGTGTTAATCTTAAACCAACAACCTCGATCTGCAGAATCAATTACCAGTGTTTTCAATGAAGGAATAGAAATATTCACCATTTCAACAGAATCCCCTTTTCTTGTAACATACAAATGTTTCAGGACAGGACAGCTGGATAGGAGTCTATGTGCTGAGTCATCATCAACGAGTTGAACATTTACAAGATAGAGAACCGTAAGAGATGGTAAACAAACATTAGGGGGTGACTCAATGACAAAGTTCCCTAAAATTTTCAAGACTGCTAATGATTTGCAAGTAAAAAGCGACAGAGGCAGTTGTTGGTCAGTAAAGGATATATCTTGAAGTTCCAGTTCTTTGACATTGCAACATATCACACCACAAATCCAAGAGTAGATGTGAGGGGCAACATATTTTGTGCAGAAACTCATTTTGCATTTTTGCAGTTTCGTGTTGCCAATGCCATGATAAAAAATCACTCTATCAACATATTGTTTGAAGATCAATGAGTTGAGCACACGGTCAGTTTCATTGTCGTAAGCATTCAGAAACTTGTCAGAAAAGTCAATGTTGGAGGTTGAAGCCCAAAGGAATTCCCATCTTTTTGACAAAATACTTGTTGCAACTGCTTCTTTCGTGGGCAGAAGTGAAAGAATTTGAATCAGAATTTCATCTGGCAACTTGCTGATCCTATCAGAGCTAACATCTTCACAATGCCGCTGGTTTTTGGTGATTGTCGAAATTGCATCCATTTAATCTGCCAATAGTAAGAACAATTCTAAGCTAGAGAACATCGATGGTTGTTCAAGTCAAAATGGCAAGCAAAAGAAAAGGAGTTCATTCTAGTGGTGCACAACAACATAAGAATCATTAGAACAACAATAACAAAATCAACTTTTGACATCAAGACCCATAAGAGAAAAACAAAATTCTTCAATCTTCAACCTTAAGAGAATAATGAAAAATTGCATAAAACATAGGATTGAAAGGAAAAAATAAAGCAGAGATGAAGTGAGGAACCTGGGAAAAATGCAGGTGTGTAAAGGGTGAAAACAATAAGGGTTAGGTATGTAAATGAATTGGATGAATCATCAACAATGTATTGGAAGTGAGAGAGGGCTACACTCGGAATATGGCCTAAAGTTAAAATAATAAACTTTAACAGACGGATGTGTATTCAGTTTCGGCTTTTGAGCTTATTGCTGCAGTTTTAGTTTCAAACTCTTCCTTCCTTTTCCTGTAAGCAGCAGCAGCCTATTTTGCTGTTCTGAAAGTACGAAAGCCATATCCTAAGCACAGAAACATTGTTTTGTAAGAACAAGGTGTCTTTCACCAATTCTCCGAAGCTCAGAAGAGACCAAATCAAGCACTCGAGAAGACATTCGTTGCAGACTAGTCAGAAACTTAAGAATATTGACAGATTTATGAGATAGCGAACTGAAGAAAGACAGGAATAAGCCATTAACAGGTATTGATTGCACCTTTCATCGAAGGGAGAAAAAGGAATGCAAACTTCCACAAAGAGAGATTGGAAATATTGGTTCTTCTAATTAGATAGAAATGGAAACAAATCACTACACATGCGAAATTATCTAGTACCACATAAGATACCAAGTCAGTCAGTAAAAATGACTACACATGTGCTACAACTTCTTTTATAGCTCAATACTTCATACATAATCTCATCTGCTTCCATTTTCTTCTCCATACTTAGATCTCTTCGAAAATCATTTATGTGGACTATCATTTGTTCAAGTACTTTGGCAGATTCCAGCATATATTCCACAAGACGTAGTTCCTCCCGAAAACCCATAAAATGCAAAATTTCAATTTTCTTAAGATGCAAGTCCACACATTCAGGCACTGACTCGGGTTGTTGCCAATTAATCAGATCCATATCTCTGTTAACTGATTTATAACCTGGAAGTGTCTGATAAAGAAGAACAATGATCAAAACTCCATGCATTCAGAAGTAAAGGAGATTATACAACTAAAAAGAAAATAATATATACACCAAACTTACTTCAATGTAAAGAGCTTCTAAATTGGGAGACCAGTGAAGCAAGTTTGGCAACAACGTCCAGTCAGCTAGCCCACCAACACAATATTGCATTGTCACAAGTTTCATGAACTTAGGCAACCCAGAAGAGCGGATAACGTTGCGGAAGCTCTGCAAGTTAATAAACATAGAATTCAGGATATTGGGAATGTCGGCATTAGCATTAAGAGATTCGATCTACATCTACACCAAATAAAGTTATCCGAGTGCATACTTGAGAATTTCCTCTCAAAACTAAATGATTAACTTGGGAGATTCCTTTGAGAAGGGAAATGTCAATGCCGCTATCTAGATGTGCTCGAACTATGGAAGATGGGAAGTTCACAGTATAGCTGCTCGGTGAATAACCTGAAATCTTAAGGTACTCAAGACAAGGGGTGTTAATCACAACTTGAATCCTATGGGCTATAGAACAAATGAACAATATTTTCAATGAAGGATTAGAAATGTTCATAATTTCTAGACAATCCTTGAGTCTGAAAATATTCAATTCTTCAAGAACAGGACAGCTAGAAAAGAGCCTTTCAGTGGAGGCATCGTCAACAAACATGGAATATCTTATTGTAAGAAGCTTAAGGCATGGTAAAAGGACATGAGTAGGAATGTCGAGCACAAAACGCCCATAGATTTTTAAGACAACAAGTGTTTTGCAGGCAAATAGCCTGCAAGGCAGCTCAGCAGGTGCTATGGGCTCACTGTGGCAAAGATAGAGAACCTGTAATTCTTCGACATTGCAGCATATCACACCACAAATCCAGGAATAAATATTAGGGGCTACATATTTGCTCTGGAAGTTGAGAAAACATGTTCGTAATTGTGGCCCACAGTGGTAGAAAATGAACTTATCCACATAGTATTTGAAGGACCAATACTTGATTATGATATCGAAATGATTTTGCTGTTCATAAAAAACCAGAGAGTGATCACTGATTTCAAAATCTGAGGTCAATTTCCAGAGATGCTCCCATCGTTTGGACAAAATGCTGGTGGAAACTGCCTCATTTGTTTTGAGATATGAAAGTATGTGAACCAGAATTTCATCAGGCAGCTTGCTGATCCTGTCTACAGTTTTTGCAGAAAGTAATTGGTTCAGAAATCTACAATTGGAAAGCTTAAAGAAAAGAGACACTTTAAATGACCAAATGTGAAAAAATTTGTGAGGGGCAACTTGCTTCATGCTCACCTTTGCTAGCATCTTCACAATTTTGTCGAATTTTTGTGAGTGGCAAAGTTAATTCCATCAAATCTGCCAAGAAAAAGGGTAATGAAATGGACAGTTGCCTCCAATAACAATTCCAAGCAAGAGAACACTGAGATTTGGTCAAGTCCAAATGACAAGCTAAGAGAAAAGGAGTTCATACATATAAAGAACAGCAACACAAGAACCAGCAAAAAAATCAACTTGTTTCAATCAGTGAGTAGAGAAATAGAAAAACGAAAAAATAAAATTCCTTGCTATTCAAGAATAGACAAATCGGAGTTTGACTAAACATATAGAATTGAAAGAAAAAAGGAAGCAGAGATGATGAGAGGAACCTGGGGAAAAATGCAGGTGGATGAATCAGCAACAAGAAAAAGGAATTGAGAGAGAGATGGCGAAAAAGTGAAGAAAAAAGGCTTAAAGAGGTGGTGAGTTCGTAGGAATGGATTGTGAGTTTTAGAGAGAGATTGAAACTGGGAAGAAGAAGAAAGAAAAATGGCTTATAAGCTATTATGCTAAAATAAGCTAAAATAATAAAAATAGGTAAAACCTGATTTTTACCTTATCTTTAAGCCAAAAAGTCAAAAGGCGCAATTAATGAGAAACACCCTCTTTTTCTATAGCTCGTACTTCACAATCTCTCTTATTTTACAAAGCTTATTGCATGACTTTTCACAATAAAACTATCTTAACTCACGGAACAATCAATTTTTGTCTCAAATTTCCTATCTTATTAAATTCAAAGAGTAAACTTAAAAAAATTATCTTGTAGTTTCACTTATTTATATGGATTTGTAAAAATTGTTTTTTTTTTTTTTGCAAAATAAGTATGTAGTTTCGGAACTTTTGCAAATAAATGATTCTTGTCATTAATTCATGTTAAAAGAAGTGAGTTATCATGTCCGTTTCTATCTGAATTTTTGTGGGTGGATAGTAAAAAAAATGCACATTATTGATAAATTTTTGTAAATTTAGTTAATGGTGTATATAATTTTTTTAATTAAACTATGATAACAAACTTTAAAAATCATTAAATATCAAGAAATCTCCGAAAGTTTTAAATAATAAGATTTAGTTATTAGAGCATTGTATTGTTTAAAATATTTAGTGTAACATAACTATTTTGAGCCTCTAGACTCCTTTTCGTAAATTTTTTCACACCACGAGCCCTTTTCTGCAAAAAACAATTCTCAAACCCCATTATGCAAGTGAGTAAAACTAAATGTTATTTTTTTGAAGTTTAACCGCATTTAAAATAAACAATATTTTTTTTTGTCTAAACAATATATAATACAATTGAGTTGTGATGTGTGAATCTCGTCTACGTCCAATCCAATCCTGAATGTTGCATAACGTGGATTAGGTTGCCTTTAGACACCACATTTTTAGCCAGGCCATGTCGAGCATGGGCTAACCCACCTACTGAATGCGTCTAATAAGAATACAAAACTAATATGTCATTTTTATTTTGATAATTAAGGATGCTAAGAAAGGCAGAGTACAGAATATATGATAATATTACTCTTAATAGAAGAATTTATTTTACTTTTGTAAACTTCAAAGTAATAGTAGAAAATTTTGTGACCATTCTTTTTTAAAAAATGTGCAATTGTGCTTTCTTTAATATAAAAGAGAACCTTCACTCGACCCACCCGCTCATATACTCAGCAACAAGTACTTGATAAAGTAAATTGAAATCAGATAACAAAGAAATGAGTGAACCAACTTTAAGATAACAAAAAAGTAGATTATAACGAAAGAAATGACACTCAAAAAACCTATTACAGGTTACCATCAAAAGAATATGAAGTTGTAAAGTTGCACCTATAGCATATATACAAACCAAGCACTTGTACACATGGCAGCAATTCTTAAAAAATTGCAAATATATAAACTAATCTTTATAACAGAACTCAACCTGATAGATGCCCATATATCTACAGAAGCTGAGAATCACACCTTCAATCAGTGTAAATAACATCACAAGTGCTACTAATTCCTTCAAAGTTCATTTCTGCAACTCATTCTGGACCTCAGCAGACCAAACCAAAACTCATCCTCCTCCCCCACTTCATTTTCCATACTAAAATTAAACCAGTGGATTATCATTTTCTCCAATACTTTGGCATTCCTTAGCAAATACTCCACAAGTTGTAGCTCCACCGGAAAACCCACAAAATTAAAAATCTCAACAGTCTTGAGATGCAAGCTTAAGCATTTAGGCACCGTCTCTGGCCATTGGAAGCTGAAGTCGTCAACTCGGTCTCCTTGTAAGCCAAGACTTACAAGTCCCTGTACATAACAACAATCAAAACTCGATTTACCCCAAAAGCAAAGAGATCATAACAGAGTAATATGATGAATATTGTAACCTACTTCAGGAAGGACAAGAGCTTGCAGATTTGGTGAGCATTCTAGTAATTTGGGCAAGCAACTCCAATCAACTGATGATGGCCATCCAACATAAAGCTTCATTGTCGTGAGGTTTCTGAATATAGGCAGCGCTGAATCACGAATAATCTTGTGCAGACTCTATAAAATAGGCAAACATCAACAAACTAATTAATCAACTATGAAACAAATTTGCATAGGAATAAAGAAAGAACTTAAAAAACAAAATATCCCCACACTTACCATATCATCTACTGTCAAAGCTAAACACTCAACTCGAGAGACTCTATTGACAAGGAAAACATCAAAGCCCTTAAGTTGTGCAGAAACAAGGGAGGATGTGAAGTTCACAGAATATCTATTGGGTGCACGTTCACGATCATAAATCT
>CAOJBJ011282351.1:0-10274 GCA_948291685.1 Euphorbia celastroides | reverse complement strand
CTTTCTAGTGGTGAAGAAGAAGTGACACAACTTTATGTCGCTGCAAAGTGTTCTTGAGGGCTCAATTTCATACATTTTATAAAATTAAGATGAAGCAGTGATATTAAGTCCCTGTTCTTTTCAATTTATTTTCCATTTAGTCCAGTACAGTGTCATTCAATAAGTTTCAGCTAAGTTGAGATTCAATTAGTTTTAGATAAGTTTCAATATTATTCAAATAATTTTCAATAAACTTTAATAATTTTACAATAAGTTTGGATTTCAATAAGTTTGATTTAAGGTTTACGCTTCAAATAAGTTTCAGTTCTGCCACTGACAAATAAGTTGAAATGAACATAGCCTTAGTCATTGGTAAATGGAAACACCAATTTTGTTCTTGTTGGCCTTATATTTATGCTTGCTTGACAGGCAATGTTCAAGAAACTCAGGTAAATTGGCGTGAAAGGCTCCGTAAATGGAACGAGATAATGAACAAGGAAAAGTTAGCTGAGCAAATAGATGCACCAAATGCCAAGTATGTGGTTGAATTTGATATGAAAGAAGTTGAAAATAGTCTGAGCAAGGAAGTTGTGGAAAAAGTCTCAGAGACACAGGGAACCAGGGCGTTATGGATATCTAAGAGATGGTGGCGCTGTCGCCCCAAAATCCCCTACAATTATTTTCTTCAGAAACTTGATTGCTCTGAGGCAAGTGTTCCCTTTCTGTAAATCATTTTGTGGATATGATCGGGTATTTTGATATTAATAGATTGGCTGGTTGAATGTTTGTAATTGCACAGGTAGCTGCTGTTGTTTTCACAGAGGACTTGAAAAGACTATATGTGACGATGAAAGAAGGTTTTCCATTGGAATATATTGTAAGTCTAAATTCGAATTCTGTTTCAAGTAAACTCGATTTAATGCATTTCTGGCTTATAAATCTAGTTTGTTTCAATGTTGTTGGTCGATATTCCTCTCGATCCATACTTGTTTGAGGCAATTTCAAGCTCTGGTGCTGAAGTTGATCTCCTGTAGAAACAGCAAATCCATTACTTTCTGAAAGTCGTTGTTGCATTATTGCCCAGGTTACTGATCCTCTGGCTCATAAGGGAGTCTGTTATGTTATTGCACATCACTTCTAATCGTTTTCTTTACAAGAAGTATAATCAGCTTTTTGATATGGCATATGCTGAAAATTTCATAATGGTAATGATTTTATCTATTTCCGTGTATCTCAATTTTGTTCTTGTCAATGCTTTTTTGTAATTATCACCATGTACTTTTTTAGCCAGTTGGAGATGTTGGCGAAAAAAGGTCAATGTATAAGGATGTTGTGCTTGGAGGCGATGTGTGGGATCTTCTAGATGAGTTAATGATTTATATGGGAAACCCCATGCAATATTATGAAAGAGGGGTCAAATTTGTTCGGGTAAACCTTTATGCAGAAAATTTTGTTGCTTTTGCAGTGCTTTGAATTTTTTTAGGGATATATGAAAGCGTCGAATATTTGATGGTTTTATGAATGACAGGGAGTTCTTCTATCTGGACCTCCCGGGACTGGTAAGACACTTTTTGCCCGAACACTTGCAAAGGAAAGTGGATTGCCTTTTGTTTTTGCTTCTGGAGCCGAGTTCACAGATAGTGAAAATAGCGGTGCTGCAAGGATTAATGAGATGTTTTCCATCGCTAGAAGAAATGTAAGCCATAGTCATTTATTCTTGCTAGTAAGATTTTTACAGTGGTATGATAGCTTGATTTCTGTAATTTCTGGGGGTTTTGTTTTGGAAACTACAAACCCAAAATGCCCTCTGTGTAGGCTCCTTGCTTTGTGTTTGTGGATGAAATTGATGCCATTGCTGGAAGGCATGCTAAAGAGGACCCAAGAAGAAGGGCTACTTTCGAGGCTCTGATTGCTCAACTTGACGGGGAGTGAGTAGAAAACTACATGTTTTCGGTCTTCTTCTTTTCCTTCAATTTTTTTATTCAGATAGATTTCACAGTGAAATTTGTCATGCAGGAAGGAAAAAACTGGTGTGGATCGGTTTTCACTTAGACAAGCTGTGATATTCATATGTGCTACCAATAGGCCAGATGAATTGGACCTGGAATTTGTCCGTACTGGGCGAATTGACCGTCGAATGTTCATAGGGTTGCCTGATGCCAAGCAAAGAGTGGAAATTTTTGGTGTTCACAGTGCTGGTAAACAACTTGCTGATGATGTAGACTTTGGGAAGGTATCAATTTGTTTTGAACTTTTTATTTTTTGTTGTGAAAGAATGCTGTTTTAAACCTTCTTTTGGTCTGGGGTTCGAAATTCGTCACATTATATATAGGACCTTGTCACTTTGAAATTTCTCCTTGGCTGATGAATGTAATATAAGGTCTGATGAACTGTTGGATGAATGAGAACATAGTCATTAACCTCTGGTTTTTGTCAATTTGAATACAGTTACATATGTTGAACTTGATTTATGTCTTTTCACTTTACAGCTTGTCTTCCGTACTGTTGGCTTCTCTGGGGCAGATATTCGCAATCTTGTCAACGAATCTGCAATTATGTCTGTAAGTCAAAACTCGCCCTTGTAGATCGTTAACAGTCCATATTTTACTTAGTTGAGGATTATAATGCTCAAAAATAAGTCAGAAGTTGAAGGGTTCCTTAAGATCGGTCCTCTTTTAGGTAAGAAAAGGACATGAGAAGATTTTCCAAGAAGACATTGTTGATGTTTTAGATAAGCAATTGCTTGAGGGCATGGGTGTGCTTCTTACAGAAGAAGAACAACAGAAAGTTGAAGCAAGTGTAAGTCTATCTGTTGTTCACTACTCTACAGTTCCAATGCTTTAATCTTTTAATCACACGATTAGCTTCTTTGTATTTCAGGTATCATATGAGAAGAAGAGACTTCTAGCAGTGCACGAGGCTGGCCACATTTTGTTGGCACACTTGTTTCCAAACTTCGATTGGCATGCATTTTCTCAGCTATTGCCTGGGGGAAAGGTAACGAATTGCTGAATGGTTTAAAACACAAACTGATGATATCAAACTGTGCCAGTTTCCTCTTGATTTATCCTTTTTCTTGATGCTTTTTTGATGATTAGGAAACTGCAATATCGGTGTTCTATCCTAGAGAAGATAGGATTGACCAAGGCTACACTACATTCGGATATATGAAGATGCAAATGGTGGTGGCCCACGGTGGATGTTGTGCTGAACGTCTTGTTTTTGGCGATGAGATTACTGATGGAGGAAGTGATGATCTTGAAAAGATAACAAAGGTTGTTGCTACAATTTCGATTAGGCCAAACCTGTCGCTAGGCCCCTGAACTTGGCCCAAATGATAGACTGCCCCTTGACCTATTAAAATGCTTCTCATTTTCCCTTCAACTTGCGAAAGTTGTACTAGTTTGTCCTTGAATGCCATGTGCTAGCTTGTGGTTGGAGAGAGAAAATCAAGAGAATGGCATCTTTGAAAAGTCAAAATGAACCAGGTGGCTTTCAGAGTCAAACTGATGTACTTTTCTTTCAAAGTTCATGGGGGTAGTAAGCAAAATGGAACAACTTTAGGGGGGCAAGTGTCTATGGCATGTTTTGGTCTGTTCATGGTATCATCATACCAGCTAATTTGCTAGCTAATGGCACTTTTGGTTGGCTATTAGAAAGACGAAAATAAATCGTTTTACATGTCTTGAAGCAAGATGTCCATCTCATTTGCTGTTACTGTGAGGCATTTCGGTTCAGAGCTGATTTCATTGTCTCACTTTCCCCTTTCAGATAGCAAGAGAAATGGTGATCAGCCCTCAAAATGCTAGGTTGGGCCTTACGTGCTTAACGAAACGAGTGGGACTCATGGATCAACCAGATAGTTCAGATGGCGAAATGATAAAATATCGAGTATCTTATTTGTCTCCTATTCAGTTCAGAGTGAAATTATGCTTTTCCCTTGACTTACAATTGTTCTCTTTTTATCTCAGTGGGATGACCCGCATGTGATTCCAGCAAACATGACAGTCGAAGTATCTGAGCTTTTTAGTCGAGAATTGGCAAGGGCAAGTCTCGATTCTTTAAACAAATATCCTTTCTTTTCAATATGTTGTGCTCCAACGAATCGACTATGCATTTTTTGTGGCAGTACGTTGAAGAGACAGAAGATCTTGCAATGAAAGGACTCAGAGATAATATGCACCTGTTGGATATAATTACCCGGGGGCTATTGGAGAAATCAAGGATAACTGGATTGGTATTCTCAACAATTGTTCATATCGCCATAATCTTGTCTTGGATATCTATTTGTCTAACACATGATCTTCCTATTGAGATTATTTCAGGAAGTTGAGGATGTAATGAAGGGACACAAAGTGAAAATCTTCGAAGATTTTGTTAAGCCATTCCAGATAGACATAGAACAGGTACTCTTTGTCATTTGATAATTTTATGGATTTTATCAACCATTTTCCTGCTATCTTTAACAATACCGGCACTGTGCCTTAATTTTTTAGGATGGACCGTTGCCACATAATGACAAGTTAAGGTACCGCCCACTAGACGTTTACCCCGCCCCATTACACAGAGGCTGAAAATTCTGCAATCAACCACAATTAAACCGATTCTCCATCATTCAATCGATGCTTGGAGGGAATTCAGCAGCAGATTTTCAATCACAAGTGACAAGATGAAGTTGAACGGTTACACATGGATCATCAACAATAGAAAAGCATCCAAGTCGAATGGCTAGTCGAGTGCATTAATTTGTAACTGAGTAACATTACACAGGAAAAGTCCTGTTATGGCGAAAAAAATCTTTTTATGGTGGGAATAGAAGTCAATATCCCGACGGATTATTTTTTGTAAGCATAAAATTACAGTCAATACAAGAGATTGTTGTGCCATTTCTTCTCGGTTCTCACAGCTTGCTGGGGGGAATCCCAACGGGTTTATCTCTTGATCGTTTTTCTACTGCTCTCGAAAGCTGTTTTACTGCATCTTTAGCTATGTGTCGGGGCCTACTGACCCAAAGTCCTCCATCAACAACCATTGTTGTTCCATTCACATATTTACCTTCAAAAGTTATGTCAAAAAACCGTCACAAATCGATTATGGTTACTTGATTCGGGAAAGCATAAAAGGCCACTAACCGGCATTAGAAGCAAGGTAGAGAGCAGCCATGGCAATGTCCCATTTCTCTCCAAGTTTGAAAAGAGGCATAGATTCTCTCGCCATTAAGTTAATCTCATCGGGTGCAAGCTTACTCATCCCGGGGGTATCCCCAATTGGACCGGGAGCAATCCCGTTGACTCTGATATCATAATCTGTGCCCCACTCTAATGCCAGGTTTCTTCCAAGTGCATCAATGGCGGCCTATTTGAAATGTAAAACCGAAACCTGTTATGCTCAACTACAATACTGGCAAAACAAATAGAGAGAAATAGCGGTTTTACTGACCTTAGCTGCAGATACATGGATTTGATACCAGGCTGCTGTATAATGTAAAGTGGCGCTGATGTTTATGATCGATCCACCAGTGGAGGAATCTCGCCCGAGCCCTCCTTTTTGGAGGTATTTTAGAGCCTCGTGGCACATTGTGTAGGTGCCGACGGTGTCAATGTCCATTACTGTGAGTGCCAATTCAAACAACAGCAGCCTATGTTAACAGCGAATCGAAATTAAAAGACCAAACCGAATTTATGGCTTGTTCATTTTGTTTCAACGGTTCTGAATCAGATCAATGATCCTATAGTTGCAATAACAGTCAACATAAACATGAAAGAGAACCTGTTCGAAACCCGTTAGGGGACAAATCTTCGGGTGATACAAGGAAATTGCCGGCAGCACCATTTACAAGAAAGTCGATTTTTCCGAAATTTTGGAATGTTGATTCCAAAACTCTTCTAGCGTCTTCCTGTTTCCTCACGTCCCCAACAAAGCCAACTGCCTGGGATTTTACAGCCAAGAACAAATGTTCAATTGTGCCTCAAAGACATCAAATCCCAACTAACCCATAACAGTATATGAATCCAATCAGATCAAAACATGAAGTAAAGGGAAATAAACCTCATCTAAACCAACATGAAAAGATTGAAACTTTCAGAATTACATACCAGATCAAAACAAGGACAAAAGGGAAACAAACCTCATCTAAGCCAACACGAAAAGATTGAAACTTTCAGAGATTGCTCACCGGAATTCGGAGGGATTGGAGCTGAGAGACGGCGGCGTCAAGCACTTGTTTGCGCCTGCCCATGATAGCAACAGAGGCGCCATGTTTGCCAAACTGAGTTGAAATCTCTAACCCAATTCCGGAGCCACCGCCGGTGATCAGAGCCACCTTTCCTTTCAGTATATCTGCTTTGTACGGCGACTCCATAACTCTGAAATTCTTGCTTTCCCTTTTTCTCTCTCACTTTTCTCTAACTTTCACTCTCCTCCACAAAATGACAGAAAATGGATATGTGGGTATTTCAATGTAGTGGCATCAATAACGTGGGTTGGTGGCCGTTTGGTATCACCTTAAAGATTTAAAACTTTTCACTTGAATATACGTTAAAGTTGGACGAAACAGATATAAATACGGTAAAATTTGGACAAACCAAATGGAAAACAAGAAAGGCAGATGATTTGTAACCTTATGTCACGGTATATTTTAGGCTTTTATAAATAATACGAAAGAATGTTTTTTACTACTTTTATTCCATTGAAAGTAGAAGCTGCGGTCTTCAAAGGTCCTAACTTTCCATTATTTTAATTTGTTTATACTCAAGGATTTTATAGGGTGTGACGCATCAAAAGTTCAAAACCAGAGCCTGCTGGACTAATTTCCAAAGTAAAATTGAAGAAAATTAACACCTAAGATCTCTAAAGGTTTGATCTTTTCATTTGTTTGAAAATCAATGGAGCTAGAAGAAGAAACCCTCGTTGATAAGGATTTCCCCCTCTTCTTCAAGCCTTCCAAAACCCCTAACAAACCCCTTCAAGCCGCCATTGAACCTGCTAAACCTCCAAAACCTGACCTAGACTCCCAAATTGAAAAAGAGAAATTTACAAACCCTAGCTCCGTCGCCGCCGCCGCCTCCACTACTTCCTTTTCCGACTTAGGTCTAGCGGAATGGGCGGTCCAAACCTGCAAGGAACTGGGGATGAAGCGCCCTACGCCAGTCCAAGCTCACTGTATCCCCAAAATTTTGGCGGGTAGAGACGTTTTGGGGCTGGCTCAGACCGGTAGCGGAAAGACGGCGGCGTTTGCTCTTCCAATCCTCCACCGCCTGGCGGAGGATCCATATGGGATTTTTGCTCTGGTGATTACGCCCACCAGAGAATTGGCTTACCAATTAGCTGAACAGTTTCGGGCTCTCGGTTCTTGCTTGCATTTGCGGTGTGCTGTTGTTGTTGGGGGTATGGATATGCTCACTCAAGCTAAGACCTTGATGGGTAGACCACATGTTGTTATTGCCACACCGGGTCGGGTCAAGGTCTTGTTGGAGGAAAATCCGGATATGCCTGATGTGTTCTCTAAAACCAAGGTAAAAATTTGATCTTTGATCTCTTTGATTGATTGTGTAATTGTTGAATTTGATAGTTGCAATATCAATTTTGAGATAAATTGTTTATCCCTTTATCAGTTTGATGAGAATTATGTGTAAAGGTTGTATCTTTTTTGGTTTCGGCTTTTGGGTTTTTCAGTTCATAGTTCTGGATGAAGCTGATAGAGTTCTGGATGTTGGGTTTGAAGAGGAATTGCGTGTTGTGTTTCAATGCTTACCGAAGCAAAGGCAGACTTTGTTGTTCTCTGCAACAATGACAAGCAATCTGGAGGCGTTGCTTGAAGTTTCTGCTAACAAGGCGTACTTTTATGAGGCCTATGAAGGGTTCAAAACAGTCGAGTCTCTTAAGCAGGAATATGTTTTCATACCGAAGAATGTGAAGGATGTTTATCTTGTGCACATTCTATCTAAGATGGAAGATATGGGCGTTCGGTCCGTGATTATATTTGTCTCAACCTGCAGGTATAGTTGTCTTCAATCTGTTAAGTCTTCAAATTTGTGTGTTTTTTTGGTCGTTTCTGATTCGTTTTTGTGTTGTGGATGCAGAACTTGCCATCTTTTGAGTTTGTTACTCGAGGAGCTGGATCAAAATGCTGCAGCCTTGCATTCATTCAAATCACAGTCTCAAAGGCTTGCTGCGTTACATCAATTTAAATCTCGACAAGCTTCGATTTTGATTGCAACTGATGTTGCTGGTCGTGGTTTGGACATTCCTACCGTTGACCTTGTTATCAACTACGACCTCCCAAGGTTACAATTGTCAAGCATGTTCACATTTGTCCAAAAAAAAGCTTGTGAATTTGATTTTAAATTGTGTGCTCTGCTTGTTGTAGGTATCCGAGAGATTATGTTCATCGTGTTGGTCGTACTGCTAGAGCAGGCAGAGGTGGGCTTGCTGTCAGTTTTGTCACAGAGGTATTTCATATACCGACTTTTCGTTAAGTTTTTATTTGGATTTTGTTCATATTGGTTGTATTTTTGTTGCTTTTGGCTTGAGTTTGTGATGTTATTTATGCAGAACGATGTTGATTTAATCCACGAGATAGAAGCTGAGGTCGGAACACAAATGGAGTTATTTGAATGTAAAGAGAAGGAAGTCCTTTCAGAAATTACAAAGGTAAGATGTTGTACATTAACACTATACTGGCATCTAAATGTGTGCATCGGTGTATTGATCTTGATCGTTCTTCGATTGAAATTTTTTAGATATACAAAGCGAAAAGAGTGGCAACAATGAAGATGATGGATGATGGATTTGAGGAGAAAGAGAAGGAACGAAAGAAGCAAAAGCTGAAAACTTTAGCAGAGAAGGGATTGCTGAAGAAAAAAAGTAGAAAGAGAAAGAGAAACAAATCTGCAAATGAATAGACTGTTGCAACTTCTGTATTGCTACAGCTCCAGTTTTGTGTTAAGAAAGAAATTTTCTTAGCTAAACCAATTTGGGAAATTATTATCATTCTGGCTAGTTTCTGGCCTGAGAAAACTGTACGATACTATTAGTGTTAATTTGTCAAAATATCTCATTACATTTCTTTCAATCAGTTGCCAGTTGATCATTTCTGTCTAATCAGTCTTATGATGACATTGATTGCGGTAATTATTTAATTAGCATTGTCATAGGAGAGTTTTTGGTAAGATCTATTACTTTTTGGACATCCCGAATTTGTCCGTACTAATTTGCATACTTTTAACTTGCAAAACGCCAAAAACACATCAAATTATTCCTTAGTACATGTCAACTTCCGGGACGAGAAAAATTATTGAAGTTACGAGAAAAACTATTGAAACTTAAGGGGGTGTGCGGTTATTAGATACAATTAAATGGCAGATGTATCAGAAAAATGCGGCAGATGTCCCTCAATAAGTCAATTCCATTAGAAGCTTTTTTTCTCAGAACAGCAGAACTACTGTCAAAACAAGTTCTAACAAGACACAAAGACTTGTACATATTAAGAGTAAACACAAACCACACATTATCCACTACCTACTAGCAACAGAGATATCAAATATTAGGATTTGCAAATTGCCCCTCAATTCACCGAGTTATCATTTTGCTGCTGTTGTTCTTGCTGCTGATTCTGAGGCCACGACATGAAAGCCACCGGCGGCCTAGGCTGCTGCCCGCCATAGACCGCCGCCCCAGGGGGGCCCACAGGGTGCTGAGGTGGCGGCACATAGTAGTACGGCATGTCAGCAGGGGACCCCACCATCGGTATGCTTGCCTTAGTAACCCCCAGGCCCTCCTCCTTCAGCTCATCTCGGGGTATAATATCCACCAAGAAATCAAACACATCGGTCCTCGAGATTGCAGCAGCAATGTCATTCTTCTGCAGAGTTCGCCTCTTGTTCTCCTCGGTGTGGATCCAGGACCGGAGAGTCAGTTCCAGGATGAACATCTCACAAGCCTTGGCGAATATCACGGGCGCCTCTGCTGAGATCATTCTGACATCCTCGTCAGCTTTCATGATCTTTTTGATGCGGGCCAGGGGGAGGCTGTGGTTTTTGAAGTCGGTGGTCTGCTCGATTTCCTGCATCTGGTTGGCCCAGAACATCTGGAGGTGTTGTTGCTGCTGCTGCTGCTGCTGCTGCTGGAAGTGCTGGGCCTGCTGGAAGGTCAGGTGGTGGGGGGGATTTGACCCTGAGCCCATCATTGGGGCACTCGGGTAGGGCGCTGTAGTGTAGTTCAGCTGACCCATTACCGGCTGCTGCTGCTGTTGAGCTTGTTCGGGTTGATCCATTATCGATAATCACAATTCTAAA
>CAOJBJ011281367.1:0-11985 GCA_948291685.1 Euphorbia celastroides | reverse complement strand
GTCAGAAAGCTTGTCTTGACGTTTACTGCCGGTCCGACTGAAGAGGGAGCCAAGCCAACCTCGAGGTCCAACCATAGCATTAGCTATATAACGGTTTTGGTGGAACCGCAAGACAACTCCAACGGTTCACTTCCCTTCTTTGGTCTCCAATAAATTTCATCCTGATCAACCTACATTAATATGGATTTCAAAAGGACAACTTAGGATCAAATTTGTGCTTAAGTGGCATTGACTTGAATCAGGGAATCATTAATCCATACATTATTAAAAAGGTTCTAAAATCAGCACTGAGTGCTTGGCACATGGTTGCACATAAAAGTATCTAAATCATTGTCTTTAGAGGGAAAATCCAAAGAAAACTGAGAATATTACTCTGCACAAACAAGAAGAATGAAAACAATGGAAAAAACTCTGAGTCCGAATCTTTTACACCCAATTCTAGAATAAGTTAAAAAGGCAAAAATACCCAATAAAGGTTCAACCACCAATCATAATCTATGCCCGTTAAATAAAAGACATAGTCAACAAATACAGAAATGGAATAAATAGAGAAATACGCAATCAAGTCGACATTCAGAATTAGACCCAAATCAAGAAACAGCGAAAAAGGCTCATCAAATAATACAAAGATTGAACTTGAGGTGGCATTTGTCTCTTCAACATGAACAAATAATACCCAAATCAATGGACACCTAACAACCTCGTAAAACAATACAAAGATTGAAACTTGAGGCCGAAATTGCCTATATAACACAAAAGCAAGCAATACCCAAATCTCAGAATCTAAAATGGCAAAGAAAAACAGAAAAAACCAACTAAAGAAAATACCTTTATGCCATTGGAGAGTATGGCATAGGTTGATGATGGTGATATTTGATGAATTTAGTGTAGCCGATGGGAAGAAGAGATGGTTGGACCAAAGTTGAAAATGGAAGAAGAGAAAAAAACAGAAATAAAAAATAAAAACCTAAGAGAAACAAGCAAGAAAATGGAAGAAGGAAATGGAAGAGAAAGGCAAATAATGCCATTTTTTGATTGAGATTTTTTTGGCAATGGTGGCAACCAAAACAATGGTTTTTCTTCGTCTGCGTTTGAGGAAAGCTTGGCCAGCCAATTCCCTACAATTTTGCCTAATTTGTAGTGGAAATTTTGATATTAACTAGGCCAATAATGTGATCATTGTCGCGGGCTAAAATTGGCCCAATGGTAATTTTTTCACAATTACGGGTCTATTTTCTACATATTATAATTCTCTCTCTCTCCTGAAAATGGCGTATGTATTGAATATCAAGAGGGGATAAAAATTTGGAAACAACAAATTGTTATCCCACATAATGGTTGAGTTTGCAAGGGTGGACTTGAATTCTTATATCAATGAATGGAGGATGAGATATTCTTATTTTGGTCATGGAAATGTATCATGCTTGCAACTTAGTAACGAGAAAAAGCATAAAAAAATGCCTTTTGATATTAATGGAAATTACTTATAACTTTGTGTATTTGATATAAATTTCTCAAAATATAGTTTGATATAATTGTGAACTTTTTTTATTATATCTACAAAACTTATAAACAACGTTTAGAGATAATAATTGCCCTTTAAATTGGCGCAATGAACAATTTCTCCTCGTTGTCTTTTTTGAAAGGACTATTTTCTCGTCAAGACATTTGGGTAAAATGCAAAAGAAAACTATTTGAAGGTTTTTAAATTTTCGATAGTTGGAGTAAAATAGATGCTTCATTCGCCCCTCTCTTCCTTTGTCCTTTGCTATAGTTCATAATAATCCTCCAACTACATATGGGATCTTTTGTGGGAATCTCATATGTATACTAGCAAAAATGTTTGTTCTTTATCCAAATGTGTGCATATAATCGAGAGAAAATCATAAAGCAAACTCTCTAATTACACAATGGAAGTAATTGGTTACATTAGAAGGCAAGTTTGACCTAAATAACAAAAACATAATTGAACAACAACAACAACAAGCATAAGCCTAAGTACTCCTAGTCCTCATTTAGATACAACAAATTACCTACTAACAAAATAGGCAACATCATCAAAAAAGGTATATTAAGCATAACCAAAGTATCATTAGTTACGGAACGGGATATGACTTGTTTCTACACATACACTTATAAGCCATAGGACAAGTCTCGGCCTCGGCAAGTGTTGCACACACAAAGCTAACCATAACTAGCCGGCACGGCGAACATGAACCACAACCGTGTGAACAGTCTGGCAGACTCGATCCTGCTATTTGAACTATATCAATAACACCCCTAGTTCCCGTTGACCTCATTTCTCGATAGAAACTCGGTTTTCCCACCTCTAATTCTCTCGTTCTGAAACCCGCATAATGATGATGTCCGTGTCCTGTATCACAAAGAAAGAGTCGGTTAATTTCTTACATCAACTTGAGAAAAATGTAAAAAATACATATGCGAAAAATGACTTACGTGTTCTAGACTCGCTGATATGCCTTGACGATATGAAGTGGGGAAGAAAAAGGAGAGAAACAAGTAGCAAAGTGACACAAACACAACTCTTCATAGCTCAACAAAATTGTATTTTCTATTTCAATGTTTGTGAAACCGAACAAAATATTTCTATTTTTTCCTAAATTTTGAATTGAATGTTGAGTAACGGTTGTAAGGCTAAATATATATAAGAAATAAAAAGAAGAACAGAAATGAAGCAGATCACAGGGCAAGAATGTGTTGTGAAGTCACAAGACTCAAGACATCTTATATATTACCAAAAGAAAAATTGTTATTTTTTAGCATTTTTTAATTATGAAACAGAAGAAATATGGAAGATTTAAGAGTGAATTCATAGTGTTTATTTTACGTGATCTCTGACGGTAAAGATAGTTATTGATTGCATGCATAAATGTATGAATTTTAAAATAAATGCAGGAGGAGGGATTTTCAAATTTTAATAAACTTGGGGAAAAAAGAGGGAAAACAAAATGAGGCAAATGTATATAATAAATTCACTACTATGATTAAATGTGATTTCCATAAATGTTTGCGGCAGCTTTTTGTAGAGTAAGTTTTTTGGTATATGAACATATAATTTATAATGTATACGTTATTGAGAGCATGAACTAGGACCACTCAAATCTACCAATTAAATTTTTTTTGTTATATAGTTGGATAAGTAGTAGACGAGTATGCCAAATATACAGTTCTCCAATTTAGACTCCATAGCAAAAATATTTTCGTTGGATTATAATTTTTTATTAGAAAATGACATACATATTTAATTATTTGTTATTCAATTATGCTAAACATAATTGTTATAAGTAAAATAGTTTAGAGCTTTGAAAGAATAGAAAATATCATGTGAAAACAATTGTATAGGGTTGGCTAAATTGACATTTCGAATTCAAACAACTAAATCAAGCAATCATTCAATTTAGTATGAAAATGACCATATTCTAGACTGGAGATACGTATTATATCCTTTGGATGATGTGACAAAGATTTATTAATACTTTATAGGGTGTCATTTAGGAACACAAAAATTGTTAATTAATCAATTTCCAACATTTCTTCTAATTTTAAGTGAAAGGACTGTATTTCTAGTTGAAGATATGAATTAAAACTAGGTTAAGAAATATACAGAAAATTACTCTATAGAAATATGTTGGGAGAAAGCTATAAAAAAATTA
This sequence comes from Euphorbia celastroides, assembly GCA_948291685.1. Lineage (NCBI taxonomy): Eukaryota > Viridiplantae > Streptophyta > Magnoliopsida > Malpighiales > Euphorbiaceae > Euphorbia > Euphorbia celastroides. The sequence goes on along the minus strand of CAOJBJ011281367.1, from coordinate 8,311 downwards.
GGAATTCGGAATTGAACATTAGCTCGAAAGTTAATAATTTTGTGAGAGAAATATTGTTTTGTTTATATAATCACGAGAAAATTAGAAAAAATTATCAACTTGTATCCAATGTGAAGGTGGGAGACCTTAGTTCGAAAGTCAGCCGTTTCAAGAATTTGTTAAATATTAAAAAAATTTAAAAAATGCATTTAAAAGTAGTTTTGAATTTGAATCCGTATTATAGTAGTCTTCCAACTTTATCAAAAGCTTATATTATGGTATAACCAACTTATATATCACATTTTTTGTACTTAGACCACGTTGCATTAATTAATTTTAGTTAAGGATTAAAGTTGTTTCTAACTTCTTACCATATCAATGGTCAACAATTGAAAGCTTAATCCCAGGGGAGAGTTAATCTAACAACTTCTTTTTCACATGCTAATTTAAGCAATTGATTTGGAGTATTAGCTCTAGGTGAACTTATGAATAAAGAACCATGTCTTAAAGCTTGAAAATGCATCCTTTACAGATACGACTAAAACCAAACTCGAAAATTCATCAAAAACTAATGATAAAATCAGATTGGCAGAATTAGTGAAACATAATATATTAATGAAAAAAAAAACTTGTTTTTTCATTGTATCTCCAAAATGGAAAAAATCTGTCGTTATCCTTCAATGTCTTTCCATTCATTATTTGATATTTATTACTTCCTTTCAATATGTCATTTTCTATCTCTTATTTTTCCATTTCTTCAGAAAAAAGTTTCCCAAAACCCACACCAGATACTCCGACAAATTGCAACTTTTAAAAAAACACCATTTCCAATGCTAACGAAGGTTCCTCCTAGTGGGATATTAAATTATCAAATAGAAAAGTAAGTTATGCGAATAAATATATGATTTCTGATAATTCCAGATTTGGACTGCGCCCGCCAAGCAAGGAAAACACCATTAACGGTCAAAGCCACACCTCTAAGCAAACAAACCATTTTTCTTTTCCTATAAAAACACCGCAATTAATCCTTAATCACTTACTAATCACATCTCCGATCATCAGCCATGAACACTCTAGTCCGAAACGCCACAGTCAATCTCAGCCGTCAGTTAAATGGGTACGAAGCCACAACTTGCGAAAATCGGGCCCAAAAAACGCCTAATTCGAAGTCTAGAAATGAAAATTCGAGGAAGTTTACGTCTTTGGGGTATCGAATTGCAAGATCAAAGCAAAGGCGGGTTTTTTTGCAGTCTTATACGTTAGCTTCTAAGAGCAGATTGCAAAGAGCTTCCAAATCGGGCAAGGTAAGGAAAGTGGCGGTAAAGGTGAGGACTACTGTCGCTTCATTTGTTAGGTTTCTGCGTTTTGGTGGCTCAAGAGCTTGTGGGTCTAAGTCTGCAATTTGTGCTTCTTCTCCTAGTAGAATTTGCTAATTGATGATTAATTTAGTCAATTGAGATTAATCTTTCTCATATGCTTGGATAATCTGATTTGTTTAACTTTCCAGGAGTATTTTATGACAATATTCTACGAGTATATCAACTGTCTTCTCAAAACTCCGGTCGTTATTTAAGTTAAACGTCATCCAAGTGTAAAGAAAATGTAACAATGAGTAGTATCGGGAGTCCCTTAATCTTTAATCCCGACATTAGAGCCGATTGAGTTCGAGTGTAAGGAGGCTTTGATCTTGGATTTGCTAAATTTAGATACGAGGAATCCTCCATGAAATACTTTTTTTTATCTATCACACATTTTAACAGTGTTTTGTGATGACGTCTTTATGTTGGAAAATTAAAGAATCGAGAATTTGAGGGTATGAGCACAATTTTATTAATGAACTGAGATGCCTATTTACAGGCTTACAATAAAATCAAATCATATCAAAGCTAAAACTAAAGGATAAAACTTCAAATTCAAATAAATAAAATCTAATCCTAATAAACAATTTAAACATAATATTTCAGATTCTTAATCAATTTTTAACATTTTAAAGTTAGAATAATGAACAAAATGTCCGAAAAGAATGACAATTCGTATAGCATTTGAGTATATATATGTGTGTGCAAATACCTTGTAATAAAAAAATTTGTTCACTTAAAGCTATAAACATAGCGAGTTTAACATTCTCTCATTCTTTACCTTGTGGAAAATCCTAATTGAAAATTTAGAATATTTATCTCTTAATGAAAATATTGCACAATAGTGTCAAAAATAGCAAAACAACAATATAAGTTTGTAACATTGTCCTATATCTATGGAGGCAAAATTTTCTCCCCTCCAAGAAATCCTCTGAGCCTCCATGTCCCGAATTTTTTGACCAATGAGAAAATAACCATTCATTCTTCCACCGAATAGAACTACGCTCTCTCCAACCATTATCAACGGATTCTCCCCCTCCTTACCAACCAAAATATGTCGAACGACAACAATACATTCAACCTCAAGCCTCCTCCTCAAAGGAGAAATGTTCCTCGGTATCACGCCCCTAAAACATCGAGTGGAAATTCGTGCCTCCGATGCCTTTCTTGTTGCTTTTGCTTCTGGCTTTTATTGATCATATTCCTCGCCGCTTCCCTCGCAACTCTCTACACCGTCTTAAAGCCGGAAATCCCGAAATACAATGTTGAAAAATTCAATGTCAATGCGTTCAATGTAGAACCCGATTTTAGCCTCTACGCCGAGTTTGTTGTCTCGGTCAAATCGGATAACCCGAATCTCCACATTGCCATCAAATACGGGAAGGGCAGTTGGGTAATTGTGATGTACAAAGACTCGACTCTTTGTTCGGGGAAAATTCCGGTGTTTAAACAACCGAAGGACAATGTTACTCATATGGATATTGTTTTGAAAGGGAAGAGCGAGTTTGGTAATGACCTTCAAGAGGCGTTAATGAAAAATAAGAACTCGGGAAAAGTACCGTTGCTTGTACAAGTTAAAGCGCCGGTTTCTTTGGTTGTTCAAGACATTCCTTTGCGACAAGTTACGGTTCTTCTAAATTGTTCTCTTGTTGTTGATAACTTGGCACCTAACAAACAAGCGAAAATCCTGTCGAAAAAATACAGTTACAATTTTGAGCTTTGAATCATGCGTTTTTATTTACTCTTCGGTTTCATTGGTAAGGGAAGGAGAATCAAAGAAGAAGAGTTATTGTATCTACGTAGGTGTAGATTTTGTATAGTATAGGCTTTCGTTGAAACCGAAAATTCGGTTATTGTTTCGAATGTTTCATCATATTATTTGTGTAAATTTAGGGGTATATTCAATCTGTCAATTCATTGTGCAGAAACAAGAAAATCCTTGAAATTTTGAACTTCAAAAGAAGTTTTAGTTTCAACCTTAAATATGTTATAAGCAGTGATACCAATATAGGATAGAGGTGATAAATCATGCTATGCCGAGCTAATCTTGTAAATTCCAACTAATCATGAAAATCTAAACCATCAATCTTCATTAAATTATTTCTTTCATATGCTTCAAAATATGTGTCTTTATCAACTTGGATCAAACGCCAATTACCAAATCACTCAATTAGTGTGAGCATTCCGTTTCACCGAGCCAAAATCAAATTGCCGATTTTTCATTATAACTTTTTAGTTAAAACAAAGTTGAAACAATCTAGTATAGTTCAGATCGGTACAACCGAATGCTCTCTCCTAATTTCTTTTCTAGTTAATCAAGAAATGAAAATTAACTCTCACAAGCATTCTGTCAAATAGACATAAAAGGAATCACGTGTAACTCCAATTTCCCACATAAACTATTGGAATCACGTGTAAGAGTAACATAAAAGGAATGATTAATTAGTGATATAAATTAACTAATCAGCACAAGAACACAATTTTTAAAGGGAGCAGATACAACTTACACTTGTCATCATTAGGTTTCTTCCATGCTTAATCAAAGACCCCACATTAGCTTAAGCTAAATCTATTTGGTGAGCTGCCCAAATACACAAAAATGATACTAAAAGAGTGAAATGGGCAACTGGGTTTGTTTAACTGCTTATTTGACTCCATAAAGTCTCAGCCTTTATCCGACAACTCAGATGTGTGTTATTTAAAGAAATCTTCTGTCTTTGGTGGGAATCTTTATGCTCTCGTGTCTCTTATTAGTATTTTTTACTCCTCGCTAATCAGTAATCACTTCTCTTGCTATGCTAATCACTATTCTGCAGAAAAAGCTTTTTATTTTCTTGTGGAAATAATGTGTGAAAATGCTAAATTGCAACCTTAACGTGTAACTCGACTTTAGAGAATCCTAATCCGACTCACTTTAGATAACTAGATGGGTTGAAGCCAAAAAAAAAGAGGAAATTTGCTAATTATATGTTTAACAAGACTTGAATTTTGGATCATACCTTTATCATTAGTTATTAGTAGTTGCAATTGGTAATTTGATGGAATCCGGAAACAAGTTAATAACTTTTTGTAATTTCTATCCATAATTTCGTATTGTAAATATTTAATTTTTCACTAAAGTGATAATATCAAATTTAACTTAACTAATACTTATCTATAAAACAATTTATATCATTTTCTAATATCAATAATCAAATATTATATTAATTTTAACATCTATAATTTGAATTTTTAGAAGTCAAACCCACTTTCTCAACTCCTTTCAACCCCACTTTTACCTCCCCAACTGCTTTCAACGTGCTTCAGTTAGCTCTCTTTACTAAACTTCATTACCGCCACTTTGTTTAAGCCTCTCCTCTGTTTTTCCGCCATTGAAACACAACAACACCATGTTTGATTGCTTCTTTGGCTGGCCAAAAGCTTCTCGGTGGTAAAAAATAATTTCTGGGTTCTCTGTTTCACAACTTTTTGTATAATGGGTTCTTGTTATTTTTCAATTTTGTTTAAAAAGTTTGCATCTTTATTGCAGCAAAAAACTCAACAGAAAACTCCAAAACCGTCTCAAATTGTCGAAGAACAAAAGGCAGGCGATTGTTCGGCAGTCGAGAGACGATGTAGCTCAACTTATCAAAATTGGCTGCCAAGATCTCGCCTTCAAAAGGGTATTTTGCAAAAATGCAGTCTTCATTTCCATTTTGCTCTGTTTTTTTACTCTGTTTTTGCTGATTTTTTTGGTTCTGAGTTCTGAACTTTTCAGGCTGAGCATATCTACAATGATGAAACTGTTGTTGAACTCTACAATTTGCTGGAGAAGTTCAGTGAGTTCATTGTCTCTCAACTTTCGTATATTGAGGAACAAGTAAGAATATTTGGTGAGATTGAATGTTTGATAATGGAGCTTGATTCGATTTTTTGCGTTAATCGAAAACTTTGATTTCAGGGATTGTCCTAATGACATCAATGAAGCAGTTTCAAGCCTCATATTTGCCTCTGCAAGATGCGGCGAAATTCCCGAACTTCGAAAAATTAGAAATCTTTTTAGTGAAAGATATGGCCAGAGATTTGAAGCCACTGCTCTAAATTTACTTCCTGGAAACCTTGTGAACTTTCAGGTTCTTGTTTACCAAGTTCAGGTTTTTTTCTCATTTCGGTTCGTTTTTCATTTCGCTAATGCTACAAGTATCAATTCAGGTGAAGGAGAAACTGTCAATTGAATCAGTTCCTGATGATACAAAGATGGAATTGTTGCAAGAGATAGCTAAAGACTACTGCTTGCAGCATCAGATTTTGGCCATGGAATTCGCCTCGGAATTTCATCAGCAGGTTTGTAATTAATATTTTCCTCTTGATTTTAATCCAATTTTTTTCATAAAGATTCAATCTTTATCAACTCTTGATTTCAGATTGCCCAGGAAATCCCGAGCCCGGAATCTTATCGAGACGACACAATTAGCACTACAATGGTTCATCATTGAATAAACTGAAGCTGGAGCCATTGACGAACAGTTTCGAAGCTGTTGGTACCGATAAAAGTTGGATTAAGGAAAGGAAAACAGAATCATCATCTTCAGAAAGCTTGCCTCATATTCGGGATGAATCGATAGTCTATCTCGATGACATAGAGGAAGTCAAACATTGCAATGAGAGAGATGGAAGCTTCCAGGATCGAAGCGTTTTCAAGTTCAAATCGCCTGTCAAGCTGCAAAAGGACATCAAAGACGGTTTCAACTATGATTCACGGAGTGATTCTGACAGCTCGGGAAAGACCATAGTAAAGGAAGCAGATACGAAAAGGGCGAAAAGGCGATCATTGTCGAGAGACAATTTCAGTGTTCGGGATGTTCAATGTATGATCTATTATAACAAACCGCACAAGAACATTGAGAAAAGGTGAAAAGACGGTTGTCCAATGGGAGAATCAGAAACCGAAATGGAATCTATAGATTCCCTGCTAGATTCAGGAAAAGACGAGGAAGCTGCGATTTGAAGAGAGAAGAGAAGCCGCTTAGAGCGATTTCAATGCCTCAAGATCAGTTGAAAGAGAGACACTCAGACAACGTTCAAAGATCGGTTTCGTTTCCTGTTGCATCTCCAAAACACGTTCATCCTAAATTGCCCGATTATGAAGAGATTGCAGCCAAGTTTCGGGCACTTAAGAAAGAGCATAATCAGAATAAGCTCAATTGGAGACCGAAATGTATTTGACATTTTAGGATCATTCTTTCATTTCTTTTGCTTATTTTGAATGAAATGTACAAAACAATCTGCACCTCTTGGTATCAATCAAATCAAGCTTACATTTTCTGGATTTTTAGTTTCCAATTTATGCAATTTTTAGAATAATTTAGGTAAAGATTGAATCTTTGAACCAAATACTCAATCTTTTAAAAAGTAAATGATTTTCTCATTGTTTTATTCAATACCCAAATGATATTTACATGGATTTATTAAATACCTATGATTGGTTTGCAGTTTTTGGATCATTTCTCCTGCCTCCATTAATGATTTCACCTGCAAATCCTGATGATAAAGTTGAAGCTTTTCTTGGTTTTTCTTGTACCCTTATTGATTTCATCCAAAAAGTAGCAAAAAGTTTGTCTTTTTTTATTCCTAACAAGATTTTAATGCTAGTTGTTACTACCACTTATATATTTGTTTTCATAAATTTGAGACAATTCTTAAACATTTGTAATTAGATATATAGCTTTCAATGAAACTTATGAGAAGCATTTGGTTGAGATGTTTATTTAATAAATCATTTATGTTAAAATTTGCTGTTGCAAGCAACTACCTCTGATACTCTATATATCATAGTTTTTTCAATTAAAAGTTGATGCCGGAAGTTCAGTCTCGAATATTTGTAAGGAAAAAAATCAGCATAGACATAACCATGAGGAAAAAAAATCACAACTGATAATCACAACTATTTAGGTACGTATATATAAGAGTATTATTGAGTGGTGTTGTTGTGCTTACATTTCTGGCCAAGTAACAATAATCAACAATTCTAAATATTTGTTTTCTACCAAAAAGAAAATTTTTAATTTAACTGTAGTGATGTTTTTCTTTAAAACAATTCATTTTATCTTCTAATATCAATAATTAAATATTATGTAACTTTTAATATCAATAATTTACTTGCGGTTCTCTAGTATAACACTTGATCGGCAAGAATTCTGATGCTTAAGGGAAACTATTTCCATGTTAGACATCAGATTAGGAGATGATAATTTTTATATACTTTTTTATAGACTAATTTTTATATACTTATTTACAAAGAAATAGAATCTATTTACAAGTAGAAACTAGCTTTTATTATAAGCTTCCTAATTATTGTGAATTTTCAGCGTTCAACTCAAGTCAAAGCCACTTTCTGAACTTATTTAAACCCCAACTTTTACTTCAGTTAGCTCTCATTAGTACTTACCAAAACTTCATTACCGACACTATCTTGTTCTTTCTTTCTGCCATTGAAACATGACAATATTTGATTGCTTCTCTGGTTGGCGAAAAGCATCTCAATGGTAAGAAAAAATTTGAAGGTTTTTTGTTTTAGAACGTTTTTCATAATGGGTTCTTGTTATATTTCTTTTTAGCTGAAAAAATTTTGTGTCTTTGATGCAGCAAAAAACTTATCAGATTACTCCAATACCGGCTCAAACTGTTGAAGAACATAAGGCAGTCGATTGTTAGGACGTCAAGAAACGATATTGCTCAACTTATCAAACTTGGATGCCAAGATCTCGCCTTCAATAAGGTATTTTAAAAGATTTTCGGTCTTCGTTGCGGTACTTCTTTTTTTTCTTTGTTTGTGTTGATATCTTTTTTTTGCTAAATTCTGAAATTTCAGGCTGAGAATCTTGTCAAAGACGAAGCTGTTCTGGAATTCTATGAACTACTGGAGAAGTTCAGTGAATTCATTATCTCTCAGCTTTCGTATATTCGGATGAACGAGTAAGTAATTTAAGCAAGTT
>CAOJBJ011281194.1:0-10131 GCA_948291685.1 Euphorbia celastroides | reverse complement strand
TTATTGAAGGATAAAAATGAATTAAGCCAAACAAATGATATGAACCTGTAAGCCCCCATCAACGTGATTTCATTCCAAAACCATAAACCCTACTCCCATCAAATCTTTGAAAAAACTACGGCTTCTTCTCAAATCAAACATGTTCACGATTTTAAAGTCACCCATGAGCAGTGACGGAGCCAGTTTAGGACTTGAGGGATAAAAATTCATAGGTTTGGAACAAAAACAGTAAAAAATGCAGTTTGAGGGGTTTGAATCCTGGTTACAAGAAAATTGCCCCTCCTTTACCAACTCAGCCACAATTTATTATTGATATAAATCAAATTTTATATATAATATACTAATCTAAACGATTTGGAGGGGACAAAATACCGGAATTACTAAAGTCACCGGCGGCTCAGGGGGACAACTGCCCCCGCCGGCCCCCCTCCCTCCGTCCCTGTTGACCGATGACAATTTATTTTGATTGGGATTACAAATATTGCAAATATCAAAAGCCACTAAAAAAGTACTATATAAATTTGTACAGCAATGACACAAATTTCATAATGTTAGTTGGACGTTGGAAAAGCATGAGTTGGGGGTTAAATTAAATGCACAATAAAGGCTCTAACTCCATGCACAAATCTTCAATACAAAAAAAAAAAAATCAACATATACAATGCAATGAACATTAGTTAGCGAAGTACATGGTGAGTTTATGGTCATAAATATGGCACGATTTAGGGCTTCATAATTTCGTTTTTAACAGTACATCTCCGATGCAATATTGGGACCTATCTTAGTTTATGCTAATGCTGATGTTTTTTAATATTAATTTGATATTAACATATTGTACTTAAAATATGGGAACTGCTAACAACAACCTAACCTAAATAATTGTAGTACGAAAGGCACTTCTTTTAATTTAAAAGCTTAGTGACCCTTATCCAATCCGGTCCTTCCATTGTAACAAAATTTCAATACCGTATTGATTTAATGCCGGTATTTAGCTACATTAAAGTTTTGTTATTTTCAATTCAATTTCAGTTTTGTTCAATCCAGTACATATTTAATAAGTTTTAACTCATTCTCAATACTTGTTCAATAAGTTTCAGTTCATTTAGTACTTATTCATTAATTTCAGTTTCAATTTCATTCAATTCAATTCAGTTCTGTCGTTGACCATTTAGTCCAAAAGAACAGAACCTAATTATTCCATGCACGATTACTTCATTTACTTCTCCATTTCACTACTAATCCTAATCTATGTATTGTTTCCTAGCCGATCTACCAAATTCTCATGTTCTCGAAAATGAATTAGACATTTTCAATTTGGAAGCCAAATACTTAGCAATATCTACATTATTGGAAGTTGCAATCACTTGACATTGTTTTCTCAGTTGTCTCAACAAGTTGTTCTAACAAACTTACCAAAAAACAATAGTTTTTGATACCGAACAACGCATTTTGTCCCTTCATACTAATTAATTAGAAACTGTTTAATATTATTGTTCCCAAAATCAAAACCACATGCCTCTATTGAAAGCTTGGAAATTGAGTTTTTCGTTTGAGAAAGCAATACCAAACCGAAACCGGCCACAGAAATATGCACTCGAATATGAAACTCGTATAAGATCCTCATTAAGCAAAAGTAATACGATGAATGGCACTTTATTGTCATATAATATCAAGAATCAAAATAAGACAAATCTAAATTGGATAACGCATATAAAATGAGTTTCAACTAGCAAGAAAATGAGTTTAAGTTCACATGAACATCCAATTTACTTCAAATTTAATTTATTTACTGTTTTCTTCAAGAAAACAACAACGTCAACGGCAACAGTCATGCCAAGAATGGAAAGCACAGAACAGGAAAACCCACCATTTTGGTGGATTCTGTTGCAGAAATCACCCAAGAGAAAAGGTTGGGGAGTACAAAAGACTAGTCGAAAACTACAATTTTACAACTCAAAACAACTCTTTTCTCCTTAAATTACTTCAACTCCACCGAAATCATTAGGCAACTTTTGCTGTATTCCAGTTCCATATGTGCAGTAACCAAACTTAACGACTACACTTTTACAACTGTTATAACCTGCAAAGGAAAGATACTTAGCTGCATTTGATACAGAAAAAGCCGCTTGCCTATTTGATAGAAATTACTTGAGTCCTTCTAAGGTTGTTTCGGATTTCCACACTATATCTTTTAACCCGGACGAGAATGTTTTGTAAAACTGCACCAAAATAAGTGAGATTTTCCAGTCAATCAATTAGTGTAGGAAAAAAAACTTCTAACTTGAAAGTGTATACAAAACCCGAAATGATAATAGTGACATGCCTTGTGAAACTCCAACGTATCTCCGCCAACTTTTCGAAGTTCTACCATGTGCAATGAAGGTGCTACCTCGAACACCTGAGTCCATAAAGAATGTTCTGATTATTATGTAGTTGAAGAAACAAGTCATATGAACACCTATATACCCACATGAATTGTAAAGTGTCACAAATAAGTTTACCAATCTGCCCCTTCAACTTTAAAAATGCACTAGTTTTCCCGTGAATGTCGTTTATCAACTTATGGTTGGGAGAAAATGACATCTTTGAAAAGTCCAGTCAACCAGATGCAGCACTTAAAGGGCAAACAGGTGCTCGTCTACTAGTTCAAGGGATTGGTTGACACACTTCAAAGTTCAGGGGTCTTGATGTATTAAGCCAAGAAGAAAATCACCACATAGCACCATGTACCGAGGCTTAGATCACCTCGGAAATCATGTTTAATAAGCAACTCAATGGTTTTCTAATGAAAATTTAACAGATGTAATCCACTTTCCATGTGTGCCCGTGCATTTAACTTTAAGACATATATCTTTCTGTTCCTTCAACAATAAAGACAGCTGAGCAAATTGACCCAAAACTTATAAACCATCACATGTAAATGCTCGACTATAGTAGTTTTAAAACAACAAATGTTGACATCCTTTTCTTAATGATATGGAGAAAGAGTTAATAGTCATCAAGGATCGATTCATTACCTCTGTAGCAACAGAGAGCTGACCCTTCCTCCCATTTTTGTCTCCTTTTAGCTTCATCTGCAATGATATAAAACCAAAAAACAAGAGATGCTGAAACAGAATTACCTCTGGACAAAAAAATTTTAGACATCATAATACTCTAAGATTATTTACCTTGTAGTTTCGCTTATCAACATTAAATCCTAGAGGCTTTGCGGCTTCCTCAATCTTGGACATTATTTCGTTTGCAGGGGTATGGGAAGCAAAACGGGTTTCTCGCTTCACTGGGCCCTAAAATCGTACACCAGAAAAGAAACCAATAAGAGAAGGGAAGAAAAACACAAACAACAAAAACTATGGAGACAATGGCTTTATCCTGTCTAAAAAAAACCAAGTTGATGAATAGCTATTTATATTATTATCTAGAAACCAAACCATGGGAAAAGTAAACTGCCCAATCACACGTATGCAATGTGGGAAAAACTGCTAATTAATATATTGTCTAGGGCCACAATGGAATGAAAATTTTAGGTATTGATAAACCAAACAATAATGGACTACAGAGTTATACATACCGATTGCTTTCCAAACAAATTTTCAAGGCTAAAGCCTTGGGTCATTGAAATTAGCTCAAAGGCATTCATTGACACGGGTTTCTCCTTCCTTTCTGATACGAGATTTTCCTGCAACATTAAAAACATCTGCAAGAGCTAGCTCTCATTGTCATTGTTATCTGAGTTACAAGGCACACGCCAACTTTCAAGCTGATGCTAATAAATTCAAAGTTTTGCACATTGAATGACAAGATGGACCTCTTCAAACTACGCTTAACAAGAAGCAAAAGGTAATATATACAGCATCGAGCTTTATAAAACTTTTGAAAATAAGTCGCACCTTTGAGTCATTAAATGCAGCATCAACATCATCATTATTGACATCATCATCTGGCTCAAAGTGGGGAGGCGTGTATCCTTTCTTGAACCATGAATCCTCTAAAATTTCTGCACAAGTAATCCGCTGCAGAGAAAGGAATCATGGCTTTATTGAGACAAATGTCCCAAGACAAGAAAGATGAAAAAGTGCCAGAAGCAAAGAATGAGAGAAAAGGAAGGTTATGGAACGAACTGTGAGAGGGTTTGGATCAAGAATGCGCTTTATCAGTTTCTTTGCACCAGATGAGAACCATGACGGACAAGTGAAATTCGCATCGCATATCTGAAATTAAGTTTCAATTTCAAGATACATCATTTACATGTTCCACTGACAAAAGTTGAACCAAATTCCTTGTAACTCTTACTTTTTTGTACAAGTCCATGAGATTTGCCTCATCAAATGGTAAATATCCAGCCATGAGTACGTATAAAATGATTCCACAAGACCAAACATCAGACGCTTTACCATCATAGCCTTTGTCTCTAAGCACCTGGGATGAACAGGATTATAAGCTACAACATACTAAAGACGCAATGTACACACACACATATATCAAACCATAGTCAGCTACCTCAGGGGCCACATAATTCGGGGTTCCACAGGCAGTATGAAGCAGACCATCACCCTAGAATCCAGAAATGTGCCATACATTAGTCTGTCTTCATTGCACATCAAATAGACATATTTGTCGAATAGTGATAAAGAATATGATCATGGGAATAATGAGTAAATTAGCGTTGAAAGGTCAGGTAGGGTATACAGGCTTAGATGCAGAGGAGAATATGGATACTTGGTTAGGAATTGACTTACTGGTTAATACATAGTATACCTTTCTCTGCAAAATGTTAGTTTGAGCTTAGGTTTCCATTCATATTTTATCATTTTTTGGCTATTACAGTCCTTGTTTTCCAATTTGTATGGATGATATGCAAGTGTGAATGTGTTTCTGTTCATATGGATGATATATTAATCACATAACCAAAAATTCATAGTATGCTTACGTGATTAGAAGAAACACTTACCCGCACTTGTTGAGAAATTGCACTTAACCCAAAGTCGGAAACTTTAAGGCAGCCGTAAGTATCAAGAAGAAGGTTCTCTGGCTGCAAAGAAAAGACAGAATATATTCAGATATGAGCTATAGCAGCGGCCAAGTCTGAGCTGGAATATACTATATATATTTATATTCCAGGAAAGAATGTTCAGGTAGACCTTCAAGTCCCTATGAAACACTCCTCTGCTATGACAGTAGTCCACAGCATTAATTAGCTGCTGAAAGTATTTCCTGGCTTCATCCTCCTTAAGCCTTCCATACTTTGCCTATGAACAGAAGAAAAATTATTTCTTATGGGAACACAAACTTGAATAACTGAAATGGCAGCCCCTATGAAATTCCCTAAAAGCTGAATACAAAATCTATAACATGAAAACGCCCTCACAATTTTATCAAAAAGCTCGCCTCCATCAACAAACTCAAGAACGATGTAAATCTTTGTTTTGCTTGCCATAACCTATGCATGAAGAAGAAAAATTAGAGCCAAACATCCTCATTGACACAGTGTTTCCCACAGAAATGGAAACGAATCGATTCAAATAATTCTGAGATTACAAACTGTTTCGCAAAAAACACGAATTCTTACCTCGTAGATTTTGACGACATTTGGGTGCTTGATCAGCTTCATAGTTGATATTTCTCTCTTAAACTGGCAATTAAAAAAGTAAACCAAAATTCAAACACACGAGAGAGAGAGAAATTAATATTAAACAGCGACATTAGTGATAAACAAATTGTTTAATCTCCAGATTCGAAAAAAAAAAGAACAAAATCGCCGTACAGGAAAGCAATAGAATATTAATAAACAATTCAAAATACGCGGCAAACCTGTTCGACCATCTTGTGGCGCAAAATCTCCTCGCGCTTGATGATTTTAATGGCGAACGCCTCTCCGGTGTCGACATTTTTGGCGAACTTAACTTTCGCAAAGCTGCCCTCGCCCAAAGTCCGCCCTAATTCGTACTTCCCGACACGTGTCCGCGACGCAGGGCCTCTGGCGCTCATTGCCGGCCGACGATAGGAAAGTCTATTGCCGCCGGAAATTGCAGAGGATTTGAGATTTGGACCGCCGAGAGAGAAAGAGTAATAGCCGTTTAATATGAGAGGACGACTGTGGACCCCACAGGAAATGGCGTGGGGTCCCGCGTTTTCTTACTATTTTTCAGTGTCTGTGTTTTTTTACTATTTTTCTGTTTTTTTTTTCGTCTTGTGGTGAGAGTTACGTATTTGACCCTCTTCTACTTATGTTTCGTCGTCGTTTTTGTGAAACAAACTAAATTTGCATGTACTCTTAAAAAAAGGAAAAATTATTACAAATAAAATCAATAAACCCAAAGGATATACAAAAGTAACAAAATATGTTGAAGAAAAAATGTATCATTTATGGAGGTAAAGCAAATTTAATCACAAAACAGATTATAAAATTCAATGCAACGTCTTAATATTAATAAAATAAAAAAAAGTTCTCATGTGTGAGCTTTGAGTTATACTTAAAATATACTTTATGTTTATTTTGTTTTCAAATAAGTAAGTATTATTCAGCTCATTTCACTTGTTGTATTATATAGTAAAACATACTTATCTAATGGTATCTAAAAGCAAAGTAAACATAATTTTTTTTTTAAAAAGTCACATTGGAACCTCCTATTATCGTAATATTTTGTTTCCATGACATTGGTTACGCGTTTGTGTTCCAGAAACAACTTAATAGAATATCGATTATGAATTTATTTTTTTTAAAAAAAATAAAGCATCTTCAACTTAAATTCGATAATGTGAATTTGTGTATTGTTAATTTTAAGTTTAAATGAATGAGAGTTGTATACACAATTAGATGATATCATCACAAAAAAGAAATTTAGGCGAAATTCGACCACTATTCAACATTTTGTAGAATAACTTTATTTATTACTCCATTTATTTCATTTCTAAAATTGTTATTTTCAATTCCTTACTTCCGTTTATACTCTTGATTTGTCATCAAACAATATTTAGTGTCACAAATATCAATCATATCTTAAAAAAAAAATAGTAGAACAAAAGCGAAATTATAAAATAATTAATTAAAAGATAGACTTGGACAATATTTGCTCAACTTTTAGAGTGTTTTTCACTTCATTTTTTGAGAAAGAGTTTAGAGTAAAATTAGATTTCGATCGTAGTCCAAAATTACCAATACCATCAATTTCATTGAATATGGCCTTATCATGTTTTTAAATGGAACAATCGTCAATTTAATTATGTTGTTAAGATGTCTATGTCTTCATGTATATCCAAGGCATAAAATGGATGGAGGATATACATTAATAAAACAAATAAAAACTAATAAAAAACGATGAGGTAGGGTAGGATATTCAGTACTGACCTTATCAATAATTGAGAACCTCCAAAATTAATAAAAAGCTGCAAATAACAAGCAAACACTTCATGTGCTATTCGAATATCCCATTTCAATTATAACATAATTATTTCCATAAAATCAATCCACACCAATCAATTTCAACTAATTTTGAATATTCAATTAGCCCATGATTGCATTGTGTTTCATAACTAAATTATTTCCCTATGACTATATGAGAATTTTGAGAGTTGAAATGGATAATTATATAATAGAGTTGAACCCAAAGCATAGAGTTAAACAATTTGTATCACACTCAAAAATAATTTTTACTTCACATGTACAAATAAACCAAACAAACTATTCTTTACCTAAAAGATTTAGTTCAGTTCATATACCTTCCAGTGCGGAAGTAGAGTTCTTGAATTCGAAACCCAATATATTCAAAGATTTATGAATTATTTAAAAAAAAAATTAATTTTTAATATTCATTACACTTTGTAATTTATAAGAATTAACTCATCACGAGTACTGTAAATATATTTGAATATCATTGTGAAAATCTGTGTCCGACCTATATTGGTATTGCTATTATTTCAAATGTTTGCTATCATCCTAATTTTTTCCTATTTTAATTCTTTTCCTTTGGTATCCTAATATTTTACTTTTTTTATGGTAGGCGTCCTGATATTTTTCTAAATCTCTAATTTGTAGTGGTTGACGTCCATTCAATAAGATGGCAACTATTTGAGTTTTTAAGAAGACTTTTTGGATGAATGTTTAGCTTTTATTGTGGATTTCTTTATTTGTATGCATATAATTGTGGAAATATTGTATGTTTACGTAGAAATAAACAAAAAATTTGACATCAAAGAGTTATTTGTTATTGTATCAAAGCACCTTTTGTGGCTCCTATTTTTCAAATAGAACTTTATTAATGCCACAAGTTGCAACCACAGGTTGTGAATTGTAAAAAATGTGATATTTTGGAATAAAAAGCCTATTTAGAAGCCCAGACCCGCTGATTTTTCTAAGTCTGACTGGGCCTGGAATCAAGAGTTGACCCTCTTAGACCATCTCATGCATATAAGGAATTCCAAACTAAAGTTGTTCGGTTTAGTTGTTACTGCTAGCGGCAGTGGTGGAGCCAGAACCGGAGCTCGGGGAGGACAATACGGCCGGCTACTGTCAACCGCCGACGAAAAATTTCGATCAAGTATTTCGACTAACATGTAATTTCAACCCAAACATGTGACAAATGCAAATTGAACATGAAAAATGAACAAAATTACCGGCGGCCACTTTCTTCTCTTCTTTCCCAAGGTGATACCCCTATTTAAAATTTCCGGTGGCCACTTTGGGGGGGACAAAATTACCGGACCTCTAAAGGTTCTCGATCGCTGGGGGGACAGCCACTCCCGCCGGACCCCCTCTCCCGCCGCCACTGGCTAGCGGGTATCATTCCTTAATAAATTCGCGTTTGCAAATTCTTGTAGTAGTTATTTTCGCCTTTGAATAATAAACCAAAAAATATGAGTGTGGTATTTTCCGCATGCTTTTAACTATTCTTTAGACAAAAAATTGTCATCAAAAGCTATAAGTTATTACAGAAACAAAAACTAACATCAGTCGGTAATACTTCAGAAAAATGAGAAATATTAACCAAAAATTTACTTAATCCACACTTAAAATTGAAGATAAAACACAATTGGGCTTCATGCCTCATTGCAACAACGTAAGAGAGAGGTTTCCCTTTTGAATAATAGATTGACAAAAAATAAGACAGAAAACCACGAACAATTTGTTATATATGTTTTAGTTTAATGGTTATGATTGGATTTATATTTGTTTTTCGCTTTTGAATTACGTTTGAAATGGAGTGGATACAGTTTTATTTATTGCAGTGCAATAGAGCAATTTTTTTTTTTTTTTAAATGACACTTTTCCAGTTTTTTCATTCTTCCCAAAATATGTTTAAAGCGTTCAAGCTGGCATCCTCCCTATATGAAAACTGGCCAAGTAACCACCTGTTCCACTATGACAATTAAAGTATATAAATAATCATTAAATGCGACTGCCAATTATTTAAATAATCAAATTATTTAACTGCTTTAAACAGATTTCTTGGCAATTAAATAAAAAATTACACCAGCGAAAAATGCAATTAAACTTCAAAGTGGGACAGAACTATTAAATGAGGACCTGCTGTATTATCTGTCAATTAGTTTCAAGCTTCAACAAATTTCTTCTTCTTCATATATGAACAGAGATTCGAGTTTTAACATTTAAAAGCTTATTTAAGGCCAAATATGCATTTAAAGTAATTAAACCACTTTTCCAGTATTTTAGCTTTAGTTAATTTTTCGTTGCACTGAAAAGTTTATTTAAGGCCGGTCACTAGGACTTAGCAGGTAGACAAAAGAAAATCATAGAAAGACAAAAATTGTACTTAACTTGAATTAATAAAGATTTTACAAACTGTTTCCGATTACCCCTTTCAATGTCACATGTTAAAATATTATTAGTTCGACTATACAAAGATGCCGTTTTTTTCATTTTTTATCTAATAATAAGTTGACATAATGCATTGAGAGGGTAATCGATTTATTTATGCTAATACGAGGGGTGATATAGGTCTTTTTCTAACTTGAGTGAGGTAAGAGATTTTTTTTTTCTAACTTAAATCATGTTTTCGATGTATTAAACCATAAAAAAAATCAACGTCAATGCCTAGTGTTGATACCTAGACGTAATCAATTATACTTTAAATGTACATTTCTATAAACAAATAACCAGCTTTGTTAAAAAGC
>CAOJBJ011280055.1:0-10668 GCA_948291685.1 Euphorbia celastroides | reverse complement strand
TAGATTGTGCTGATGGCTACTCATGTTGTAACTTTCACCTTTTGGAATTCTAGGTGGTCAGGCAAAGACCCTCATGTTTGTCCAGCTCAATCCTGATGTGGATTCTTATTCTGAAACAATAAGTACGCTGAAGTTTGCTGAGAGGGTATCTGGCATTGAGTTGGGCGCTGCAAAGAGCAGCAAAGAAGGAAGGGATGTTAGAGAACTCATGCAGCAGGTTGCATAATTTTCATTTTTCGTTTCTTTTGCAGGTTCTACTGGCTAAAAAAATTGATCAATTTATTGACTGAAAAGTAATTTTTTGCAGGTGGCATCTCTGAAGGACACAATTACAAAGAAAGATGAGGAGATTGAGCGGCTGCATCAGCTTAAGACTAATTCTAATGGAATGAGAAGTGGTGCAAACTCACTGAGGGGTGACTCTAATTCTCCAAAAAGGCATTCAGTTGGGAGTCCGCATCAAGTCTCGAAGATGACTGCAACTGGAGGGAAAGGCTTGGGGCCTCTTGGAAAAGGAGCTTCTGACACAGAGAACAGCTCAGATTTCAGTGAGAAACGTTCTGAAGCTGGTTCTACACAGTCAATGGATGACGTTAGATATCAGAAGGGATTTATGCCACATTCAAAGTCTTATGGTGACTTGGAGCTTAAAAGTAGTCGTTTGCCTCAAACAACAGTTAAAAAAGGAGGCCATAATTTCAAAGAAGATAATGATATCTTAGGTTTTGAAGATGGAGATTCTGATGAAAGATTAAGTGACATATCTGATGGTGGTCTTTCAATGGGAACAGAAACTGAATCTGTAGAATTAAGTCTTTTCCCTGAAGCTGCTAAATCATCTGAAGCTGTGAGAACAGTTGAAGCCCCTGAATCAGTAAATTCTCAAGAAATTGCAAGACCAGTTGAAGTGTCAAACCCAGCTCAAAAACCAGAGAACCCTGACAAGTGAGTTTTTGATAATCTAACTTCTAAATATCTTGATTGAGTTGATTCAGACAATTATGTGGTGAATAGCGACGATATTTGCTATATAATTCGTAAATAAAACCTGAGGCTATACTGTAGGCTGTAGCTTATTGCAAGCTATAGTCTTCATACTTCAAGCTAGGACTGGCATATATGAATCATCCAAAAAATTTCTAGGCGTGAAATGCATAGAGTTTTCACTTTTTTGTTTGATGTAATCAAATTTTTGTTGGGAATCTCTATGTTACATATGCTCAGCTTTCTATGCTCATTACCTTTTGGTTATCATTGTGAAATAATCGACTACTGACTCCCCATCTAACTTTCATCTCTTTCTCGATTTTTTCTGTCTATATCTGGTTCGTATTTGTGTCATAGTTGTCAAATGAGCACCTGGGGTGAGCCTTACACACAAGCCTCTAGGTGCGCCTGCATACCATGAGTGCACACCTAGGTCTGCCTCGAGATGCTGGGCCTTAATGTGTGCCTTGGTGTGTGGCGTGCCTCAAGAACAAGCTTTTTAGTTTTTTTTTTCTATTTAATCTCTGCCTTGACTTTTTGGTTTTGATTCACTTGGTTAAGTGTTCATTTAGTGCAAAACATGCGATTTTGAGACATGATATTTGATCTTGGATTTTAAAAAGAGTCTGTACTGAAAGAGCGTATTGAGACATTATATTGATACTTGCCAAAAAAAGTTTATACTAGAAAAAAGTGTTTTAACTTTGGATCCTAAGTGTAAGGCGTTAAAGCAAAATTCAATGGCTCTGTTTCTCTTAAGATTTGAACTCAAATTGTTTAGGGGACTCTACAAACTTCTGTAACTGAGGTCTGCATGCATTTTACACTGTCACACACATATTTATTTAGGCAAATGAAATTTAAGACATATCTTTTGAATAACTTCACTGTTTAGTATCTAGAAGAACATAGTTTTTAGCAGCAGAATCACTCCAAATCATTAGAATATGATATTTTGGAAACACGTCATGTCCTATGATAGTAATTATTTCTTATTAATTAGTTCACAAAATAATATTTAGAGTCATTATTAAGTAACTTAATATTATTTACCAGTGTATTTGGTAACTTTGTTTAAATAGTTCAACATTTTTTCTAAAAGTTTGTTTTGCATTTTTTTTGCGCTTATCATACCTCAGCGGTGCCGAGCCCCTTTGTGGCTCTCTCACTTTTAAAACACTGGGGCTTGTGCTCTAAGATGATTGAGTCGGAAAATCTCTTTCTGATAGATAAAATTCCACCTTAATGTAGTTAATCTGGCACCTGATAATTCTATTGGTTGGCAGAGCAAACTTCACTTCTAAGCTTCCTAGACCCCCCAAAAGAGTGCTGCAGGCAACTGAGAGGAGACTTACTCAGTTCTCACTAAATAAAAGCAGCGCCTCTCCTAGGGCTTCCTTATCAGGTATGCCACTGAAACTCTATTTGCTTTTCCTTTTGGTTCTGCATTATCTATCTTGATATAAATGTTGCTAGGAAAAGTAAACTTGGAAATGAAAATGAACCCTGGAAAAATGACATTCGATAAGAGTAATAGTAAATGAAAATGATGAATATTAGAATTAGAGTATTGTCCAACGAATTTGATGTTCTGTTTTTGAGAGCTTGAGGAATTTAATCTAAATGTAGGGATTTTTTGCTAAGCTATAAGTCTGTAATGAACTGATTAAGAGTAATCTGCTTCAGCCAACTTATTATATATTTTGAAAATGAGTTAGAATTAGAAATGCTACTGAAATCGTTCTTCAAGTTTCGACCTGTTTGTGTTTATAAGTTTCTGTGCAGTATAGGTTCCTGTATCTAACAAGTGGCTGCACATCTTTCTATTTTCCAACAGTGCCGAGAAAAAATGCTCATGGCAGTTCCTCTGCTAAACGATGGCAATAAAGTTGGTGGCGCTGCAAATGGGTGAGTAGAAGGAATTAACATAATTATAGTTTGTAAATCTAACATGGCTGTGTGTTGCATCTCTTTGTTTAACTGCATCCCTTGATCCCATAGAATATTTAGCAAGGGAGAATGAAATGGATGCTAGTATTTATGGTGTAAAAATGTATAAATGCAGTTTCTTAATGATCTGTAGTGTTTATTAAAAGCTCTGGATGGGTTTCCACCATATTATGCAGTGTGTAATGCTTGCTATATAGCGATTTTAGGTTAAACTTGCATACGTATATTGTTTTGGGGCGATTCATAGTAAAATGGGTAACAATCCCTTATTCATAACTAGGTTGCTAAATGATGCCACGGGTTGACAAAAATTGCCACTGAGAATATCATCTCTGCCCTTTACTAAACAATGCATTATTTGCTGTGATTGAAGTCTCAGTTTAGTGATTAAGATAGAACTTGTGAATTTTAGAAATCTTAAGCTACAATATCATTCGAGTGTGTTGGAAATTTTTCTTTCCATTTTGTGCAAGCACAAAATAAGGCATACTAAAAAAAAAATCTATTCGTCACTTTCCTTTCCCCTCTATCAAAGGATTAAGGATTATGAGGGGTGATTCATGGCAAATTGGAGCGTCTTTCAACAATCTCTTTTTTATAACCAAGGTCCTCCCACCGTTTTTATTTTTATCATATAATATATTATTTTTTTTAACAAGCAAAATTAGATTACTTATTATTTTGTTCATCTATGAAGTGCTCAGGATAAGTGAGGCACCAAATAATTGCCACTTTACACAATAATTGTAATACGCTTGCTTAGAAATTTTCATTGTATAAGCTATATATGCGTAATACAAAGTCATATGTTTTGAGATGCACCCTACAATGGGGTCAAAAGGCCAAAATAAATTCTTTATTAGCCTTAACAAATGGAAAATAGATTCTTGAGAACCCTGTAGTTTATGCAATTTTGATAGCTCGTTTAGTTTGTAATTCTAAAGAGTAATATAATTGGACTAAGTTGAATTAAACTTAACTAAAGTGAAACTCATTTGGAATTTATTGAAACTGTTTAATAAAAACTTATTTAAAACATATTGCAGCTTAATCTGACTAAAACTTAATAAAATTAACTGAAATTTAAACTTATTCGAAACTTATCTAAAACTTATTGAAATCGAACTTAACTGAAACTTACAGAACTGAACTGAGTTAAAAATAAGTTGATAAAAACAGATCTAAAATATGGTAGAATATTTTTTTAGTATCCGTCATAGAATGTAATAGCTATTACATATCTCATAAAATGACTATTATTTTTTAAAATGAAGAAATACTTATTATCTGAGATGTATACAAACTATAAATAGTTATTCTGCCGCCGACGGATTCTTGACAAATACTTTAGCATGTTTTTCCTTTCCCCATTCATTTTTCATGTATTCTACATAATAACTATTTTGTAAATCCAATGTTACATAATTTTTTTGCATAATATACGATTCTTGTAGTGTAAACTTATACAAGTAGGCGACATGTGAGCTTTACATTGTGCACGGTTCTAAAATTTCTCACTGTGTAACTGCAGCGTAAAGTATGAAAAATGTACCTTTTTCTAGATGTGAGGAGTTCTCCAAGTCATATACGTGTATGTTGCAAAAGTTTTCTTGGAGTATAAGTGTTAAAGCTTTATTCGCGCTATGTGTCCTAATGCCGCTAAAAGGTCCCAAAAATGAGTTCTGACTTAAAAGTAAGAATGTAAAATAAAATATCTTTCAATATCATATAAAATTTGTTATTATAAAAGTAATTGCAAACAAAGTAAAAAATAGGAGAAAGAACAAAGCATGTATACAAGAATTACATGCTTTTCAATGTTTCGAAATTTATTGCAATAAGTATCTATATTTTAACTGTTTATAACATTTCTGAAATGTGTATATAATTTTGAGATTTTTCACTAAAGAAAATGTCTGAATATCATATTAGCGATGTTTTGTAGGTAAGTGGGAAAATATTTCTGAGACTCCGTCCTGAAATTTTCACCCTTTCTTTTTTTTTTCTATCGGTGAAACACATCGTTCCACCAGGAGTTTTTCAAAAAAAAAAATATTAACGGTAATTGCAATTCTAATTAAAGATGGACATATATAAAATTTAGTCTCTCTACTGGCAAATTAAGAAGTTCGTCATTCATTTTGTGTCAAGAGGTTTAATTGAACGTTAGTATATTCATGTGAATCTGAAAGATTTCTGGTGGTTAGATTGAGTTCGTATTAGAGTGCTTGTTCATTGTTACAGTCTATTACTTACTGCTATTCATTCAATTGCAGGATTGCGTTGCTCTTTATAGCGTGTTGGTTCTCGACTTTTCTGAGGGGCTGGTTCTGCATTATTCTAAGTTGAAGAAATAGCATTGCAAGCAATTTGAACTTGTAAGTTTTTTTGTAGATGCTTTCTCCTTATTTTTCTTGGTAAAGTTAGTGAAATTTTAGGGTAATATATACTATAGGCTTTGAAGGTGAATATAATCATTGGTTTTCCTTGCCATGGAGCTAGACATGAATTTGATTCCTGCTTACCTTTCCGATGATTCAGACCTTACTTAAGAAAATAAAAAATCAGGCCCCGGGGAAACCAATGGGGGGAATGATTTCTGCTGCTGGAACTTGAAATAATTCTCATCATTTATGCTTTTCTATGAAGTAACTAAAATAGAATTAATTTCCGAAGGTTTTGTTCCCTGTAAGAATGGTTTTTTCCTTGTTAACAACTAATTAGGCTTTGGTTGTTGTTTTGTGATATCTTTCCACTCTTTCTGCTATGTTTGATGGGCTGATTATTTGAGATACACAAGTTTGTGATTTTCCTTTTAACAATACACTCTCAATTGGCTCTGCAGTTTGTTTCTTTAGCATGAAGATTATGTAAGCTACCTGCTTTGTTGAGGACATTCTTTAATTAGTATGTGAAAATGTCTAGAAGCAAAGGGCCTCCAGAGAATGATAGGCACTCAATTACATACAGGTGCAATAACGTTAAAGGGGCATCTTTTGGTCCTGCTGATGTTGTCCATGATAAAAATTCATGGACAAGATCTCAGAAGAAACGAAGTGGTGTGGATACTGAACTGAAGCATCCAGAGATAGTGAGCACAGCAGAACTCATCTCAGCAGTAGGGCATATATGGAATACTGTTACTACTCTTCCTACTTCTGAATCGAAGGGAAACTCAAATCGCTATTTTATCAATTCTCAGAAAGATGTTACACTTCGTACTCCCATTGTGGAAGATGTTGGAGTAGTCAAAGATCACAACAGTTACTTAAGTGCTGAAATAGGCACAGATAGTAATTTTAATCCCCTGGTGCTGCCGAAGTATGAAGTTCTCAAAGTAACCCAGAAATTATTGATGTCAGGATATTCCTTTGCTCAGTTCCCATCACTTCTTGGATGCACCAAATCTTCAAATGAGTACTGGGAGAAAAAAGGCTTGGCAAGTCTTGGAATCTCATATGAATCTGAAAGAGTACATGAATTGATGAACAAAAAAGTTCCTGATGAATCTCACAGCCTTAGTGTCGTCAGTAATAATGAGAACAAGAAAACCGATAAAATCTTCCCCGTCAGATATACAGAAGGTAGTATTTCTGGAGATGATACTTATCTTGTCAGAAACTTTGCTAATAGAACTGCTGAATTATGTTCTGATACAGTCAAATCAAAAAATGCATCATGTCATGATGACATGAAGGTGACGAGGGAAGAACAGATCACTTCCCTTGACTCTGATTATTTCCTTGTGCCTCTTCCTGATAACGCTGTAGATAGTAGTCTGTCATTGGAGCTAAAGTCAAGTCTTTGTGCTGATTATCATATTGGCCGGGATCCACACAGCAGTGGACATGAAAGATTCAGACGTCCCATTGATGATGCCTTGGTTGAGAACACAAGAAAGCAGCCTCCAGACTTAGTTGCCAACTGCAAAAATTCAAGGAATCTGCATTCATTGACATGTCAAAGATCTCATCATTTACTTGCCAAGCAAGAGCATGCTTACGCTGGTGCGTTTGCTGGTATATTTGTTAGCCTTTGCCTGCATCCTGTGGACACAGTAAAGACAGTTATTCAATCGTTTCGAGCAGAGCAGAAGCCTATCTGTGAAATTGGGAGGTCGATTGTTTCACAAAGAGGTAAATTTTGCATCTCAAGTTGAATGCTAGTGCTTGGTCATGGTCTATAGGAAAAGTTCTTGTATTTTTGTCTTGTGTAAATGTCTATGAAGTATTTCTTAGGTTGAAAGACAAAACATTTCAGGTATAACTGGACTTTATCGGGGGATCGCTAGCTATATTGCATCTTCAGCTCCAATATCTGCAGGTAGCTTTTACATATGAGTCATTTAAAGGATCTTTGTTTCCTCTATTCTCTAAGGTAGCTTTCCCCACATACTCTCCCTTATTTGAATATTGAGTTTATATTGTTTTTTCCTAATTTCCTCAACTGCTCAAGTGAGGCAAAAATAGGCATGTTTTGCTGCATAGCCTTTCCTTATTTTGTTGACTTGTTTTCTGCCTTCTGAAATCTTACCCTTGACATTTTGCAGGAATATCACCCTCTTGCCCATTGCATCGCTGGTGGATCAGCAAGCATTGCCACTTCCTTTGTTTTTACACCTAGTGAGCGCGTAAAGCAGCAGATGCAAATTGATTCACGCTATCAGAATTGTTGGTACATTGTTTAAATCTTCATATAGTAACTTCATTTGGCATTTTTTTATCGTTATTGGTGTTTGGAATCATTTGTTTCTTCTCATGCAATTGCCACTCGTTTTTTAATAATTACATATACTGCTCCTGCTTTCTTCTATAGTTTTTGTCAACAAACATTGTCAAATTTTTATGCAGGAGTGCACTGATTGGAGTAATTAGGAAAGGTGGTTTACCTTCACTATATGCCGGTTGGGGAGCTGTACTCTGCAGGAATGTTCCTTATTCTATTATCAAGGTTAACTCTTTCTCCAATGACGTAAGGGCTGGTTAGGTATACATATGCAATCTATTCATGCTGTGAATTACCTTGTGAACTGTGGTTTACTCCCTCCAATTGTTTTAGCTGACTCTTTACACAAGTCACATTCATTAAAATATGTCAATTATGAGTACAAAATAACATAATTGCACCTTTGGAGAGACTGTCCATTTTCTTTTCCTGAATGGAAACTCTGCTATGTTTATCTTGGAAAGTCCCATTTGGAAGAATGGGGGGAAAACACTTGGAATGGTATGAACGGCAATTAAAAAGGACATTTGGGCATTTGGCAAAACTATCAATTAAAAAATGTGTAGGGAGTAATTTTTATCTCCGAAGTGGTGTTTGCTGTTAGTTTTGCTTTCTTGTCAGCGACTCAGCACCTGATTTTCGATATGTATCTGGGCCTTGCAGTTTTATGTGTATGAAAAACTGAAGCATCTGATGTTGTTGTCCCAAAATTCCACTCAACCCAATACATTACAAACGGTTTGTTCTTTCTTTTCATGCTGCTTCTGTATTTTCACGCATTCTGTTGTAGCAACTTCTTTTACCATTATTCCTTCAGGCTTCTCGATTGCTGGCATCCATCCTTTTTTTGTAAAGAAGTATTCTTATAGTATATTCTGAGAGATTTCAGTTGTTGCAGCTTGTTTGTGGAGGCATGGCAGGCTCAACTGCTGCAATATTCACTACTCCTTTTGATGTAGTGAAGACAAGATTTCAGACACAGGTCAGTAAACAGTTTAAAATATCCCCATGAATTCCCTATTTCATTTTTAAACTTATGGGTGTGTGTTGTTGCTCTATTTTATTCTGTCATGTATTTTGTTCATATCATTCAAGATAGATAAATGAATCATTTGGTGAACTTTTGTGAGGTAACTCAAGATCTTTATTACGATTGTATTTGAAAGAGAGTTACAATATTGTAGTAGCCATCAGGGTATATTTCCATGTGTCAAAAAATTTCCTATAGAACTATGATCATATATCTTCTCATAGGTTGGTTTTTAGCAGGTGCCTGGTTCCATTAGCCAGTATTGTGGTGTATTTCATGCTTTCAAGGAAATAGGCAAGGCTGAGGGTCTGAAAGGCCTCTACAGGTTCTCTATATACAATGTTTATTTTATTGTTTAGAAGGTCACATGGTGTATTGTAATAACAGTTAGGCAGTGTTTGGTTCATGGAAAGAATAATTTATATAATAGAACTGAAATGAATAGGAATATGTGAAATGTGTTAAATTAAATTATAGGTATTCCTAGCACAACTCACTCATGGAATAGCTAGCTGTTCATTGGAGAAATGAAAGAATTTCTCATCTCATGAGATGTGTACTATCTGGGAATAGCTATGATGGATCTAACACCAATAACATATCATTTTTTACCTTTTTGCATTCATTCTTGTTCTATTTGTGATGGAATAGCTATTCCATTAACCAAACATGTCATAGACTTATACCTGGAGGGAGCTCTAATAGTAATTACATTAAAACTCTTCTTTTTTACAGTTGAGTTAGACCTTCTGAAAGGGCTATGCCTGACTTCGGAATGGCAGATGGATGCCCTAGAATCTTGTTCAATGTACTTTTTGCTTTATGATTGATGTAGTTCTGCTAGAGGCTAATATGGGTAGAGCATTATGTCTTGCGATTGCTCTTATGTCCAATAACAGGGGATTGATTCCGAGATTGGTGATGTATGTGTCTCAAGAAGCACTATTCTTTGCGTCCTATGAAATTTTCAATTCGGTTCTCAAAGAATTCAGTACAAAGAAGGAATGAAAGATAATCAGTCAGCAGCGTAGGTACTCTGATATCTGGTCATGAGAACGTCTCTTTTGACCAAATATTTGGTGTAGCAAGCACCACTATTTGATGAGCGAATGAGCTGAAAAGCACATATGATAAAATAGTAGTGGTGACTAACCGAGTATAGGTCCCATTTTGCTGTATGATATTTTGGGAAGCCTTGTTTGAACTGTATGCTACAATTAGTTAGTATTGCAGCCAAAGTTTTGTACCATTGATTGATTTGTTGTAATATGCAAATATCTAGTATTGCAGTCGAGGTTTTGTAGTATTTGATTGATTTCTTGTATTGTAAAGAGCAAAAGGACCTTTTTGGCTTTTTGGATATTGTGTCATTATTTGTTGTTTATCCATTTGGTACTTGTGTTATACATGTTACTGTTATGGTTCTTATGTTTTCAATATCTTGCCTTTTTAGTCCCTTTATAAGAACATATAAAATGGATTATAAACACAGAACTCATTGATCAATCGAGTAACAATTATATGATATAGAAATAAAAAAGTAACAAATTAAATAATATTGATTAAATTAATAATGAAGATCAAATATGCAAACAAGTAATACCATCAATGGTACGAGTTGCTGGTATTATAGCAAAAGTTCTATTGAAGTGATTGCATATTAGTAGTTCTCCCTAAATGTCTAAAGTGTTCTTAATTTCCATTGTGCAGGATGTAATACAATTCTATTATAAATTATTTCAGTGTTTAAGCAGCAGGTCGTTGTAGTATAGTGGTGAGTATTCCCGCCTGTCACGCGGGTGACCCGGGTTCGATCCCCGGCAACAGCGACTTTTTTTTAAGATTCAATTGAATTAATTGCAATAAAATGGAGACACGTGGAGGGGTATCCAACGGAGTAAATGTAAAATATCCAATTGAAAGCAGCTGCTTTTTATGTTGTCAATGCAATGATTCGGCCAGTCCAGTCCACGCCC
>CAOJBJ011279089.1:0-13231 GCA_948291685.1 Euphorbia celastroides | reverse complement strand
GTTGAAGAAGTTAAGTCTAGGCGCATCCAGACCGTCCCTTTGGCCATTAGAGACAATTTAATGCCCATTGTAGCTAGGGATCTATGTGCCAATCTAGTTTTATAGGATTTCAGACATTGCAGAATGTCTGTAGAACATCCTAGTACGTTTGAATCGGCTGTGTAGTCCACACGCTCCGGTATTGGTTGGAAAGTGACTTTATGTCAATGTCAACCTGTTGTTTTTATCTTTTAGTGCTTCTCTCTTCATTAAATGGTCCGACAGCTGGTGGAACGCATTTAATGCTCCTTGGAGACCGGTTTTGATCTTCTCCCACACACTTAGACATTTTAAATTTGATTTAGACCGGATCCACCTCTATCCACGTGGATCACGGATCCTTTCCTTCTTTGCTTGATTCCAGAGCTTCTTGATCCGGACCTTATTTTTACACTTTGACTTTTTGGATTTTGTTACTCCATTTTGACTTCAGGATTTTGTTTATCTTCAAACCTTCCTCGAAGTGGGTCGCTTTGGTGAGCCACTTCCAACACTATATAGTCGAGGCGACTATACATGTAACATATCGCATCTCTAATTGCACTTCGAGTAAAACCAACAACTCGAAATTGGCATTATTTTATTGAAATTAACTATTTCAAATAAGCTTGACTTTATCTAACGTCATGTCCAATAGTTACTCCATTTTCTCTACTCCAAACTCTATTTTTACACCACTTTCTTTATTACAGTAAATTCACTTCAACCATTACTCTATATTCTACTCTAAATCAAAATATTCTTTACATAAAATAATATATTATTAATATTATATTTATTTTTTTTACCAACT
Source organism: Euphorbia celastroides (assembly GCA_948291685.1). Lineage (NCBI taxonomy): Eukaryota > Viridiplantae > Streptophyta > Magnoliopsida > Malpighiales > Euphorbiaceae > Euphorbia > Euphorbia celastroides. The sequence continues at coordinate 12,399 of CAOJBJ011279089.1, read as the reverse complement.
TCCAATAATAACTCACTATACATGATAAAAAATAAATAAAAAAAAAATTAATATAATAAAGATTGAGTAAGTAAAGCTCACACTATATTTAAAGTAGAGGGTTGCAAACTTCAAATTTAGAGTTAAGGTTTGGATCATTGCATTGCCACTTTTACTCTAATTCAAAATTTGGAGAGCCATTGGATTTGGCCTATAGGAAAATTCACCAATACACCATGCTTATATTACTTTAGGGCACCCACTTTCAAAGCTTGTATTATATATCAAATTTTCAATCCAAGTCATTCTGTGTATAAAATTTACAAAGTTCATGTATAAATTGAACTAAAATCCGTATAAAATGTTGATGTCAAAAACATCCCGAAGAGTTCAAATAACAATTGTCGTTAGTCCAAATGCATATTTAGTCTCTTGAAATTGACACAATTTGCGAAATGCTCACTTGAACCTGTAAAAGTTAAAGTGAGTCCCATGAAATTGGCGAAAATGTGCACAGACAAAAATGTTCACTTTAACTCCTAAGTGGCATATGTTATAATTTGAATGGAGAACAAAAATAAAAATAAAAAAGGTTTTTTTAAAAAAGTCAAGCCAATCACAATATGACACATGGAGGGGATTGAAGTGAGCGTTTTTACCAATTTCAAAATGTTGTGTTGGACGTTTACAACTTTAAATAAGTATTTAGAAAAAATGCCAACTTAAGAAATCAGTTATGTATTTGAACTTGTTCTTTTTAGTCAACATCTTTTCTCTAAAATTGAAATAAAAACCAGAATAAAGCATACACTCACATATATTAAAAGGTTGACGGTGTGTCAAGGGGATTGAACCGACACTCACCTATCATATTTAGGTGTTCAACCAAAGTTAAATTTGAATGTAGTCCGATCAAAACTCGGAGGAACTAGTTGAAGAAAAAAAGTGACAATGTTTTTACATGTCACTTAATAAAATATTATTTTTTTAGTTTTTAATGTCTTGAATGGGTCTCAACTGTGTATGACATTTTTAAGTCATATCTACATCCAAACTAATTCTCGATTACCAATTTGTGAATGTCTCGAATGGTAGAATGGCTGACCTTAAAATTTAAAATTACTCCATACACGTTAAGAATTTTATCCCTAATTGATGCTTATAGACTAGTCCGAGCAAAGTATTATTATTCACTTACTAGATGTCGTTGACTATCTTTTCATTGAAGTTGACCTTTTTGTGTTGTTGTTGGCCTTCCTTCAACTTGAGTTACAATCAAATATTCTTCTCATACTTGTGCACAATTTAATAAAAGGGAAAATTATTTCATTGGATAGCTAAACTAAAGTACCTTTTTTTTTTAATTTCTGAAAACAGAGCAAGTAAAATAAATGTTATTTTAAAGTGCAACGACATTTTCTAATAAAGCCATAATTCAAATTTAAGCTTTTGCAACTTCCAAAGGCCTTCATCTTCACTATCACCGGTTAAAGTCCAGTTCTTAGTTAAAAAAATTAATTTTTTAGACATCAAATTGTTGTTTGTTTGCTTTCCAAAGCTGGCATTTTCTATTCTACAACTCTATATATCACACTTATCCCATTAACAACTCATCTCCTATCACCTTTGTTTCCTACATCTAAGAACCCGAGATGTCGGTTTTGTGGGTTTTAATGCTGATAACAGCAGCCAATTCGCAAAGCGACATACCCGATGATTGTTCTAGAACGTATGGAAATATTCATGTTCCATACCCTTTCGGGATCAACCACACTTCTGCAGCAGTTGTAAATCCTGGTTGTGCAATGAACGCCTCGTTCTTGTTCTTATGCAACTCCACCTCCAACCCGCCTCAACTTTTTTTTGGCAATAACATGCCCATTCACAACATTTCACTAGAAGAGGGAACGATTTTGGTCAAACTCGTCCCTTCGTTCAAATGCTACAACGACACGGGTCTGACCAAGGAGTTTTCTCAGTCGATTCGATTAGGCAAAGGTCCGTTCAGATTCTCGGATCCGCGCAACAAACTCACAGCTATCGGCTGTGACACGTTAACTCTGATGCAGGATTATCAGGCGATGTTTGGTAGTGGTTGCCTTTCCTTGTGCAGCAAGGAACTCCCTCTAAGTGGCTCGTGTTCGGGTTTCGGGTGTTGCCAATCACCTGTGCCTAAAGGCCTTAAGACTTCGACTTTCAATCTTGCAAGAGTTAAAAATCACAAATCGTATAACTTAGCCTAAATAGTTGATTGTCTCGTGACCTTTAAAACATGTCTACTCCTTAAACTTGCCAAACGTGCATCAGTTTGCCTTGTGATTACCCTGTGCCAGCTTCTGGTTGGAGAGAGAAACCCGGGACACCGGTGCACATTTTGCAAATGTTTTTCAACATGGACAGCTTGATGGGGGCAAGTGATGTATTGTTTTTCTGTTGTGTAGACATAGATGAGTGTCGGGAGCCTGATAAGTACTCGTGCCAGGGTAGTTGCAAGAACACTATTGGGGACTACACTTGCAAGTGCCCGGTGGGGATGCGAGGAGACGGGAAAACTGGCTGTCAAGGGTTTCGGGTGACAGCTATCACTGCAGGTTCGGTTTTTGTGACCTTTTTGTTGCATATACTTGAGAATTTTTCAGGTTTCTGAACTTGTTGCAGTTGTTGGAGCAGTATTGCTCTCTTTGATCATTGTTCTGTTAATACTTATAATGTGCAAAAGGCGTCGAAAAGAGTGGAACTTTTTCCAAAATGGAGGCATGTTGTTGAAGCATCAAAGAGTAAGAATCTTTTCCAAAGCCGAATTGGTAAAAGCGACCAAAAATTAGGACCGGAGTCAGCTTCTCGGGGAAGGGGGTTTCGGCTATGTTTATAAAGGGGTTTTAACAGATAGCACTCGAATTGCGGTAAAAAAGGAGAAAGACATAAGCAAAGCTCAAGTAAACCAGGAGTATCAACAAGAAATCGGGATTGTTTCACAAGTCAACCATAAAAATGTGGTAAAAATACTCGGCCTAGGTTTGGAGACTAAAGTTCCATTGTTAGTGTATGAATTTATCTCGAATGGCTCACTTTTCAAGCACATTCATTACAAAAAGTCCCAAGCTTTATCGAGTTGGAAAAACCGGTTAAGAATCGCTGAAGAGACCGCTCTTGCTCTTGATTATTTACACTCTTTAGTGGACCCACCGATCATTCACGGAGATGTCAAGACATCAAACATATTACTAGACGATACTTACACAGTGAAAGTCTCGGATTTCGGAGCTTCGGTGTTATTGTCTCCTGGAGAATCCGACATGGCAACTAAAATCAAAGGAACATTCGGGTATCTAGATCCCGAGTATCTCATGACCGGTTTTTTAACAGAAAAGAGCGACGTTTATAGTTTTGGAGTAGTTCTTGTGGAGCTTTTAACAGGAGAAAAACCAAACTCTATGGCGATAAGTGGCGAAAAGAGAAACATTGTTCAATACTTCCTTTCATGTCTAGAAAGCTGCAACATTGGAGATGTGCTTTGTTTCGGGGTATCAAATGAAGGCGAAATGGAAGAGATTGAAGCGTTTGCAGAGATCGCAAAGCAATGCTTAAAAATTAGTGGGGCGAAAAGGCCAACAATGAAGGAAGTTGCAGAAGAATTCGGGAGGCTGAGGAAGTTGAATGAGAAGAGTAAATGGAGCAACGATAAAAACGGTGAAGAAACCGAACATTTATTGGGCAAATCGTCTTATCATTCTATCGATATTAAGAACATGAACCTACATGAAAGCTTTAGTCTGCAAAGTTTCGAGATTGACTTTCATCCCACTGATAGCATTTGAATTTAGTAGCATCCTTCGGTTTTGTATACATTGTTACTCATATTTGTTGTATTTTGATTTTTTTTAATCATTTTAGAAAGGTAATGCCTAACCGAACTAGTTATAAAAATTTCGGTTGTTAATACTCTTTTGCTATTAGCCATATTGCAATACATTACAAAACAATTCAGTGCACTTGGAGAGGAATACGAAACTCGAAATCACATAGGGAAACAAACATTTGATATTCATAATAATGTGTTTTGAATTGGCGTACACATCTCGATAATGTTGTCTTTTCATAAGTTGCCTCATACAATACAGTGAGAACTATCTCGACAAAATGAAAGAGAAACCCGAAAGAACTAATGTAAGTTGAAAATTTTGAGGCTAGACCAAACCAGCCGAATCAGCGGGTTCACAAATAGCAACAGCAGAGCCCGGGTTTAGTTGGGTTGCCAATTCTGGCTGAGCCTTAGCATACTCTTCCCTAACAAAACAAGCTGCGGCTTCTGCTAATTCGCTATCGACAAATGCAACACAACATCCTCGAAATCCCGCACCACTAAACCGGGCCCCGAGTACACCGGGGGCTCTCTGTAGTATCTCATAGAGCTGTTTCAACGGTTCGCAGCCTAAAAAAGTTCACTCAGGGCACAAGTTACACATTATTCAGACAAATGGATTGAAGAAAAGCAGTAAGGGTGTTGCTAAAGATAGTCGGGTTTTACTTGTTATAGTTGGTAGAAAAGACAGAATTGTTTCTTCTTATTAAGCACTCGTATTCTTATCGGTTTCTATTTCCAATCTCAGATTCGGAGAACAATTCCCCTTAAAACTCAACAGATTGGACTAATGTAGACAATAATGAATCAGGTAAAGAATTTTTATTTAAAATTTTGAAAAGAAAAATAATATATAGTTCATGGAAACTGGTGCTTTGGCCAAAAGCAAGTTCAATGGCGCCGGGGCAATTTTGTCTATTCTATTATCGACTATAATATGTAAAACCGACTGTCTTTAGTAATTCATGAGTAGTAAATGCTAAAGTGTTAGTTATGTACCACATTCATAGTTTTTGATAGAGCTCAAACCCGAGGCTGAAATGAGCTTGCCAAATTCTTCTATGTCGCCAGAAGTCCAAGCTTCGAGCCCTGAAAGGATTATTACAAGGTAAGAACAGAAAAAGGGGTGAGAAAAGAAGTTTGATTCGAAAGAGATAGAAGTATTAAACCTTTGATGACTCGTCTGTTTTCCGAGAAAAAATGTTCTGCTCTTTTGGCTAAATTGGGTTCCAAATTGCTCTGTGGTGTCAAGGAATAATACAACAAAAACAAATTTAGTGCATAACATATTTCCAAAGTAAGAAAGTTATGAGTTTTCAACAAAAAATTAACCCATCACATAAGATTGCATTAACACCTAAGATAAGGCAATTAAATAATTTGTTGAAAACAAAAATGCAGATCAACTCGAGAGATTGTCAACTTCGGAAGTTATAGAGCGTCAGTTACAAATGACAAAAATGAAGATCCATTGACTAAGACGTGGCAAATTGTGATCGAGCTGTGGCGATCACAACGTACCACGTATAAATCAATGAATTTCATTTTCTTTATTCTGTAAATGACGTTGTGTAACTTTTGCCATTGAGAAACACTCGAGTTAGTGTGCATTTTTATTTTCAACGAAAGAAAAGACTCAAACTGAAAAGCTACGAGTTGTCTAAATCGAATTTCTATGTTCGTTATATAGTACGGGAGGCAGGGATGTATTCTTGAATCAAACTCGTGTGAGATAACATTATTAAGCTAAATTATGAATCTACTTAGCTAGGAACAAATACAATATCACATCTTAACTCCAAATAACACAAAAGAACTTGCATTCTGAACAATCATTTTCCATTTTCTGCATGTTGATTTGCATGATTAAACGATCTACTTCAATTTCGGAAACACATTTAGGAATAACTCCACAATTATTTGTTCAAACATTATTGATCATCAAAAGGAGAGAATGAATTACCTTGTACATGTCGTATGAGTCCAGATCAACTGTTTGATTAGAAAATTGAAAAGTGGATTAGAATGCATGTGCACAAAGAAGATAAAGGTTATGATGGATATTTAAATTGAGATACTTGCCATTGCAGAGAAGAGGCTCCATGTTTTCATTACCAGAAGCTCTGTAAATGAAGTGAATGAACAAAACAAATACGTGTCCAATTAATTGCATATTCGTGTCTATTTTCCTTTAAACACCAACTATTACAGAAAAATCGAACTAAAAATTGCAATTCATGCATTACAAGAATATGATATGCAGAAGGAATAATGACTGAACTTAAACAGGTAGGTTCAAAGCACATGTCCTAATCATGCTTCACATTATTGGATTACAAAAATAAATGTGTTACAGAAATGTGAAAATTGGATTAACTCGTCTTCTTGATAACAAGCCGTACTTTCTAAATGGCAGAGCAAAAAACGACAAAATAAAATAAAATGAGACACATGTTACTTGAAAACAAAACATTCCAAATACTTCCACCATTAGGCAACTTAAATCTCGTAGATTAACACAAGGTGCAACAGCTATATTTAGCCTATCTTAGTCTACGCCACCATCGATTTAATATTACAAACCTCCTTTCAGATCACCATTCAAAACCAACAACACCTAGGATTAAATGTTACTTAGCAACTAAAACGTGAGATTGGTTGTTCAAAATTCGATGCCTACATTTGGGAGTCGAATGCGTGCAGCTGGATGTCCAAAATCCAGGCAGAGGTTGCAATCCAATAAAAAAATAAAAACGAAGATCAAAATTTACGCAGGAAAAGAAGATGAGCAACAAAGGCATAAAAATGTTGAGACAATATCAGGAAAAACACATTCGTTCTTAAATGCTGATAGTGGTAAGATAATGACATTACTTGAGGAGATATCTTGCAGCTTCTTGGCACTCTGAAACCCGATGATTGTATCCAGGGCTACTTGTTAAAGCATTTCTAAGGCCTGAGAATGCAATTAATAGTTTGTAGGATTGCATCAACTTGGGTGGAGATACAAGCTTGTATTCCTTTGTCTGCAAATGCAAAACTAGACCAATGAGACAAAATAAAATGGTCATAGAGAGTGTGTCTGATTTTCATCAAAACAACAGCATAGTCCTATGTTAGGTTAATTAGGTTTAAGAAAACATAATTTGGCCCCATATAATCCAACAGGGTGCTATATAGGAAAAGAAAATCCACAATAAGTACTAGTTCAATTAAATTGAAATAATTCTTAATTGCAACAAAACATCTCTCCACACTCTTATGATAAAATAAAACAATAACAATCTCCTGCACCTCCTTTAAAATTTTCTATATAAACTACATGTATTCGCATTGAGATACATTTGGTCAATATTTAGTCAATGTTAATGCTCACTTCCCCTAACAAATATAACTAGTGAAATTCAAACCCGAGTCTCCTCTATACACTCAGCTGGCATTGCCAACTGATCTACAGCTTGTAGGTTTCACCCCTCCTTAATGCTACCCTTTGAAATTAACACATCACAAGAATGTTGTTATCTTACATAACTCTTTCAAGGGAGTACGAAAATAGTTTGTCTTAGCTCTATATATACTGCAGCCCCAGCCCAACTTTGTAGTTTTACTTGAAAGTGGTTTAACTTAAAGCGATACAATCTACGAAAGCAGCCATCAAATAAAGAGCTAAAAGGGGTCCTATTCTCTTCAGCTTCTGAAACCTGAATTGAACTTAACTTAATTGAACTGAACTTAACGGACCTGAACTGAACTGAACTTAATTTATTTACATCACTTTTTCAATTAAACTTAATGGACCTGACCTGAACTTAACTGAACTGAATGGACCTTAATTGAATTGAATTAAACTTAACTGAATCAAATTGAAGGCAAAGAGAACAAGGCCTTAATTTGAAGACAAACCTTTCTGAAAAATTAAGAAAATATAAGCTAGTACATAAAATTGGATATGATTTATGAAAACAGGATAGCATTAGATATATAAGCATCAAGTGATACCTTGCAGTTAATGCATGTCAGATAGCCATGTCGTGAAAGTAATATAGCTGATTGGTCCAGTATGCCGTTTCTCAGGCCAAAATACTCGTTTTCAATCAACCTGCCACATAGTTGGAATTTAGAATTATGCTAATGACGTGATTCCAAATTGCCTAAGCCACATTACAGTACAGAAACAGTAAATAAAGAGATTTTATGAAACCAAGAGTTTATACTTAAACAGCTCCTGAATATTGTATCACTCCTAAACAGTTCCTGAATTGTATCACTTTTTCCTGCTTCTGTACATGTTAAGATGCTACTACAAGTTTTGTAACAAGATAATGCAAGAAAAACCAGCACACCTCAAAGAAACAGATAAAGAACTCATAAAGAAAAGTCTAATATATGATCATATTCAAATTTCTGTAAGAGAAATGGGGAAGTCATATCGCTTTATCATTGCTTATGTGCAAGTTGAGATGCATCATTGCTTATGTGCAAGTTGAGATGCTTTCAGAAGTTCGCAAAAAAATAATCAAGAAAAACTGGGGCACCTCAAAGAACCAGATAAAAAACTCATAAAGAAAGCCTAATATCTGATCCCAAGTACATATATATGGAATCATTACATAGCACATTTCTCATTTGACCTTACCGATCATATTCAATATTTTCTGTAGGAGACATGGTTAAGTTATTTGCATCTTCAAAAGCCAATAAATAAGCAACTCCAGCCTGTCATACAAAACTTAACAAATTAGTACTGCTTCCAAATTGTGAAATTTCTTGACATGAGGAAGAAAAAAACTAAAGAGCTAAGTAACCTTTTTTTCTGATAAGACTCTGTCTTGGAAAGAAACAAAGAAAACAAAAACACAAAAAGCCACTAACATAACTCCATCTAATCGTGGCTGATGAAAGCATGCAGAATTTTCTTGGTAATACCCCAGAGATAATCAACATGCATCTACATTCAAGACCAATTACAAAACCCAGTGTGCTTAGCTTATAAATGCAAAACCTCGTCGAAACAACAATACTGCCACTAATATTAGAAATACGATTGAGTACAGTTCAACAGAGTTGATAAAGCCAGAGTAAATGCTTCTCAAATGAATCAAACTTCCCTTAAAGAATACTTACGGTAATTTAACTGAATGAAACAATGGCTTATTCTAGTACAAGTACATTGTACACAAATGAATGGAATAAAGTGCAATCCCATAAATTAAAGTGAAAATGTTCTTAACTTGTTGATGCCAGAATTATTAACATATAAGCTTCCCTTGACCAAATGATACAAAGAAATCAAAAGCAATCCTTTTTTGCTAGTCTGTCAACAATTGCATCATGCAGGGTTTGAGCTGGGGGACTGGATATAGTAAGAAATTTAATTGAAAAGAGAACTATACTGGCCAAAAAAAGATTGTTGTGTGTTATAGTCAATGCGGTTTCATTAACAAATAAAGAGTGTTCATAGTACCAGCATAAAGGAAAAAACTAAAAAATTTACTTACAGCAGCAGAAGAACTAAGGCCTGAACTATCGAAACCTTCAGAACCGCTGATGTAGCCAATTATGCCCTGTAATTATAAGAACAATATTAATTAGCCAATCGAAACTCGCAAGACTACACTAGAGATTAAACCAGCCGCTGAAAATACTTTGCACATGTAGTTTCTTTGCTCTTCATTTGGCTAGACAACTATTATGATCTTATACTAAGAGCCTTCTTTTCTTGAATATTTTTACAACAGAAATTGCATATAGGACTTTGCCATGTTATTTTGGTTTATTTGTTTCGTCTTTCATCTATGCTATGCATCAACAACCCAAATAATTGGTTTGCTCGTTTTTTTAGATTCCAAACATCGCCCTTGAACTTAGAGTAGGAGTTTTGTTGAGCATGGGACTATTATTTATGACCTGTGTAATACAGTTCCCTCTGCTCTGTAGTGCATAGATAGCTCCTCTTGCGAAATTTCCCCAGCTAGAATCTTCTTGCAGCTTTGGAGAATCAGTTGCATGTTTCTCACCCTTTTTTCTAATATGCATGGGATGCTGAACTTCATCAACTCTGTAAAAATACGAAAGCATGGAATAGCACATTAAGCATTAGTAAAAGGCAATAAAATAACAGAATGTTGCATATCCTTTGTTACATAAATCCATATCATCACCATTTTTTTATTGTTCATGCATACTGAAAGCAGCATATCCTTGATAACGACAGGCCAGGCATTCATATGTGCTTATTTCAATTTAAAATGTAAGAGTTAGCAACCACTATAGAAGAGTATTTAGTAAAAAATAATTATTAAAAAAAATGCTCACCTGAAGCTAGCTTCTCCACTGAACTGTCCTGAGCGTAAAGTTACCTACAACAATATTTGCACATATTTGAAGGGCAGTCAATAAAAAAATATATAGCATCAAATCAAAACAAATAATATACCATTATAAATATTTATATGTTAAAATGAATCATCTGAGTGACAGATAATAGTATAGCATGTACATGAAAGCATTGAATGAACAACGTAATGAAAAATATGGATTTGGTGGTCCCAGTGAAATGGTGAGGCAATGGCAGTATTGAATCAAACAAGAAGATAATAGAGGGGAAACCTTGGTGATGCAAGAGCAGCATTACTGTCCATACCATCCATCTATCATGTAATTATTGCAGGACCATTCACCTAAATATATTAGTTCGGTTCACATGATTCTTCTGATATTCCACATTTCATATGTAACTTTTTCCTTAGTCTCTTAAGCAGCAAAATCAAATTCACTTTTCTTGAGCTGTTGAGCTCTGTGTTTCTTTACAACATACTATAGTTTGGGATCAGACACTAACTTTTTGTATGATTCACACTAAATCACAAAGGTTAACTGGAAGGCAGCTGTTTTCTCCGTGGCTGAGAAGGTTGAAAAATCAGACATGAAAAGCCAAAAACAAACATATTTATGAATTGTACACAGAAAACCATTGATTCTTTACTTATGAAATGAAAGCATCATCAAATCTCCAAAAATGAGCAATTGAACAAAGCACCAATTTATTTACTGCAACTATAGAAAAACTCACAGCTCAGAGTTCAGACCACCATCTAATTATTCAAAAAAAAAAAAAAAAGAGAGTTCAGACCACCTAAATACCATCAAGCAACTAAAAACTAACTCCCAGCTTAAAAACAAATGCAGAACCAATTACATGCATCAGTGATTCACCTCATTATTTCCAGATGGAACAAATCCTAGAAGAATTCCTTTATTGATCGTCATAGCCGAAACAGTTCCTCCCTGCAAAAAAAATTAGATCATCATCGAGATCAACTCATTCTAAAAAAACGGCAAAATCTGAAACCAAGCACCAACAAATAGGAAACAAACAAACCTGATGATCAATGTGAGCGCCAAGGGGACAAATCCGGTAGGGAGAAGCGACAATTCGGAATCGATCATCACACGTCCTGGCCATCGCAGAAACGATTTTCCTCATCTCATTCAACTGCGTCAAGATCGAGAGATTCAAAACAACGATCGGCGGTGCAACACGATCGAGAAATGGAAGTGAGAGAGATGAAAGTAAAGTCGATTACCTCGTCTTGAGAGGGCCAGGAAGAAGATCGCGTCTCCGACTCCATTGTTGGATGGGATCGAAGGATCGGCGATTGGAGTTGTAGAAATGGATAAGATGGTGATATCTGTTGTTCAAGTGTCGCATATTGTCTTGCATTTCGAGGTTTGTGTACGATACTTTGCATTAAATTATTAAATTACCTGCTAAAGTACTTGACACCTGTTTATGGGCCGGGCCGGGTTTAAATTAAAATTCATCGCATTGGTCTACTGGTAATTAAAGTCAAAATAATAATGAATGCTTTTCAAAAAAACTAACAATTGAATTGTGATGAGGACAATTAGGATAGAAACAACCCATATTTTAGATGCGACAACGTCTATTATTTAACTTGTTGGTCCCCCGGGCGGTTTAAGTCAGGCGTGTCTCAGCGGAAGATTTCATAGTTTCTCGCAGGCGCTGAGAGTTTGGACTCCAGCGCGCTGTTGGTCTCAGCGGTACTGAGAGGGAGGCAAGAGACAGGCCCTGTAAAGAAAATTTCACAAGCGAGATAAGGAAAATTCACAAGCAGGATTTATCCTGGTTCGGCTACCCTCGCCTACTCCAGTCCCCGGATACCTTCTCGGAGCTTTAATCCACTAGTGACTCCTTATCGGCGGAGAAACCTTCTTACAAGAGTTTTTCAGAGAAAGAGTACCCTCCTCTCTCTCCTATTCTCTCACTGAGCTTTCCAGATACGAAGTACCCTCCTTCATATCTTATGCTCTAATCCCTAAACTGATGGATACCCTTTGCAACAGCCGACTCAGTGTTTTCAGACACTATAGCTTTTCACGTGAGTGAAGAAGCTTTTTACAACAGATATACAATTGATTGTTCTAACTGTTTTTCTCTCTCAAAGTGTTTTCTGATTTGGTGAGAGCTTGACGAGATGTGGTCTTCTACCGGATTTCTTTCTTCTTGAAAGGAATTCTCGTCTCTTGGTTTTCTT